>KQ992316.1:135127-157580 GCA_001598015.1 Dorcoceras hygrometricum
TTTAGAGGCTATAGCAGCACCTCCAAGGCTCCCCAACAGTATTTTTATGACTTTTAAACATGTTTAAGATGTATAAAATTATATTTCCTAGGCTCAGGTTGATTGTGGGGAGTTTTGGACTTGTCCGGTGACTCGTCGAGACCTATGGGTGTCCGAGTATCCCGTCGAGAAGCTTAGGACGATCCCGATCGATCTTGGCTAAAACCTTATTTATTTTCAAATGCATCGTAGGCATGTTTACGGGCAGCAAGTTTTTTAAAAATGAAATGATGAGTTTTATGATGATTATGGCATGATATTCGATGTTTGATGTTTTAAATGAAAAGAAGAAAAATGTTTTGAGTAATGTGAGTTGTTGTGACCAAGACGTAGAGGAATATGGTGACTACGGTGCATGAGGTCCGTAGAGCTATTCCAGCCTAGTACTATGGTTTATAGCTTGATCAAGCGAACAGAGGGGTCCAATGAACAAACTTCACTTAAATGTTTGAGGATAAATGTTATTCATGCCTTGATGTGTAATGGATGTTTTGAAGTTAAAATATTATTTAAATGCGCTTTATTGTTGAAATTTGAAGTAAATGTTAATGTTTAAAGTTTATTTAAGTTTGAAGTTGAGGTTTAAAGCGTATTTTAAGTATTGCTACTTTTGATGCATGTGCCTGTATATGTAGTATTTGTTATCAAGGTTTGAACTTATTGAGTCTTTAGACTCACTAGATCTGATCGTGTGCAGGTGCGGATGTGGTGGATGTTTGAGGCTTCGATGATTGGGCATGATCGGACCTTAGCAGCACACACCCGAGACCTTCAGTTTCCGCATTTATGTTTTTGAAAGATGTTGTTAAGTTTTAAAAGATTGTTTGTTTTAAATTGACGAGGAACACTTGCAAGTGAGATGTTGAGACTTTTATTTATTATGACGAATTTTATGACTACTATTTGAATTGACTTTCACTATCTAAAATATTATAGTATGTATGGATGGAATTGGAAGCCCTTGAGGATGTTTATTTTTTTAAAAAAATATGTATATATATATAATAAAAGTTTGGTTCGAATTTTTAAATGCTTTCATTAGAGGAGTATGGGTCGTTTCAGTAACGTTCGAATTACCATTCGGTACTAAGCCTATAAATATCAAGAGGATTGAAGATTTGGAGTTACCGAATATATGAATATGATTAGAGAATATAATTGCAAAGTGTTCAAGATCCTCTCTGTGTGAACCTCTCTATTAGCCCACCTGGTGTATATTTATTCAGAATAGCTGAATCAGCTCATACTTTTTCGTGCATTGAAAATCATTTCCGAGTGTTATATGTAAACTAACAGAATATGTTGTGAGAGTGATAGGAGTTTAGATCAGTATAGTGTTGAACTGAGCGGCTTTGATTAAATCCTATAAAGATCAAAGTTTTGTAGTGGAAATCCTTCCAGTTTGGTAGAAAGGGATATATAGAAGTTTAATACTTCGAAATTCTATAAACAAAATTTCTTCTCTCATCTATTTATTTATCATGCTTTAAGTTCACTGATATATTGAGCTGTTTTCGCGCAATTTATTATAGCTAAAATATCAGCAGAGAGTGAGATACAAACTGAACTGGTAACTCAGCTGATTTTAAGTGAAACATTTTTCAAAGAAAATTTAAAGAGTTTATTCACTCCACATTTAAACTCTATTTTCCAATCCAACAAGTGGTATCATTGTAGGATGATCTTAGTCCTGAAAACATTTGATTTTAAATTATTTTTATTATGATCTCTTTCAATAAGATTCTCATGTTCTCAAAAGAAGCTTACAATTATTGAAAAGTTCTTATGCACACATCTGGCTACGCAAAGTGATGATAGGTGATTTGTTATTAAAGATGAACCACTAAAGATTCCCAAAGCGAACACCACTATCACAATAATTGCAGGTTCTCTACATTACATAGAGAAACCCAAATTAGAGTGGACAACAGAAGATTAAAGAGAAGCCAACTTGGAAAATATGGCCAAACACATTCTCTACAAGACACTAGACAAGAATGTGTTCAATAAAATCAAGATATGCTCCACAACTAAGGAGATATGGGAGAAGCTGAGCCAACACTGTGAAGGGAACGAGCACACCAAGGAGAACAAGCTCGTAGTAGCTCTACAGAAGTTTGAAAGCAACAAAACGAAAGAAGGCGAACGAATGACGGAGTTTGATGAGAGATTCAGCAACATAGTCATTGAATTTAATGTCTTGGGCAAAGAGTACGTCAACAAGGAGCTGGCTCTTAAAGTGATGAGAACATTGCTTAAAAGTGGGACATGAAGACGATGACAATTTGGGAATCCAAGAATCTCAACAGGCTCGAACTACATAACCTCTTTGCTGATCTGAAAGGATACGAGTTTGTGCTAGAGACCAGATCGGAGGCTGAACCATCAATATCACGGCTTTAGTTTGAACTCTGCTGCTAATATAATGATTTGAGTAACAAACTAGATGCTACTAATCCTACATATTTTCTATTTGCTGGGCTTTTCCCCTTACCTTATCAAGCTAATCATGAATAGGCAAGTAATAACCTAAAGCTAAATACTTTCTGCTTTCCATTTTAATCTGAGCCTAAATTATTTTATAACTAAGAAATTTTGAGGCCTAGAACCAAGTTGGTTCTTCTTCACTGGTGCAAAAGACTTGACAACCATGTGAACCAAAATCAGCATATGTACACCAAGCTGTATTTGACCTGTTGCCCTTCGTTCATATGTCGACTCCCATTCATGAACTTAACTTTTTTCCTTTTTTTGCAGATTAATTAGAGATTTGAAAGTTCCAAAATTCAAGACAGATTCACGAGCTAAACTCTAGAAAGGCGCTAGACAAAAGCAAATTCGTAATATGTTTCTTCTTGCACCAGTGGTTCTCCTGCAGATCGAAGGTTGGTGTGCTGTCTGATTTATCAATGAATACTGTTTGTTCCATATACTAAACAAAAGGTGATGCGTTTGATGTCAATGGATTGGTCATTCGATAAAATAAATGTGCAGTGATAAAGAAAGAAAGACCAGAAAAGGCGATAGAATTTATCATCGAAGTAGGCAGCAGAAGTACTCAAAGCAAACTGAAACTATATATGAAATGTATAACGATTCAATGGAGCACATCAGGACAATATAATGGAAATAAGGTATAAGAAAATAAAAAACAATGGAAAAAGAACTCTGAAAATAGAAGCATGTATCAATCACCCCCAGTGACCTGTAAAACAAATTCTAGCACTCCATCACATGAAAATGATTTCAAAATCCCAATCAGTAACTTATGGAGATTTTGGCACTTCTGGCACGACTAGTTTTGGTAATTCAGGTTTTGGCAACACAGGAAGCTCTGGTTTTGGAAAAGTTGGCAGCTCAGGCTTTGGGAGTGTAGGAAGCTTGGGCTTTGGCAACGTGGGAAGCTCGGGTTTTGGCAAAGTTGGTAGCTCAGGCTTTGGAAGTGTAGGAAGCTCAGGCTTTGGGATTGTAGGAATCTCAGGTTTTGGCAAAGTTGGCAACTCAGGCTTTGGGAGTGCAGGAAGCTCCGGCTTTGGCAACGTGGGAATCTCTGGTTTTGGCAAAGTTGGCAGAGACAGCTCTGGCTTTGGGATTGCGGGAACCTCAGGCTTTGGCAGTGTCGGAACCTCCGGTTTTGGCAATGCAGGAAACTCTGGTTTCGGTAAAGTTGGTAGCTCTGGCTTTGGGAGTGCCGGAAGTTCAGGCTTTGGCAATGTAGGAAGCTCAGGTTTAGGCAACTTTGGCAGCTCCGGCTTAGGAAGATTCGGAACCTCAGGTTTTGGCAAAGTTGGCAACTCAGGCTTAGGAAATTCAGCCAAATTTGTTTCCAGGAAGCGCCGTGCCTCTGCTTGAATCCAGTTACTGGTTATCGAAGATAAAGCAATAAGCAACAGAAAGAAAATAGTAGGATTGCTGCTATAAGCCATCTTTTCCAGCAGAAGAGAGATTGATAATTCGATATATTTTTTAGAAAACTGCTCTTTAACCCAATGATGCATGAAAAAAGTAATGTGCACCAGTTTATATAGAGATTGGATCTGCAGAACAAGAGGCTCGTTTGGCCTGATAGGCAGGAAAATTACAGGTTAGTTCAACTTCTTTATTGACAATGCCAATTACGTATCTGTTAACTCATGTCACAAGTTTCTAATTGTGGTGACCTACAACAATTATTCAAACTGGTATATATATATATATATATATATATATATATGTGTGTGTGTGTGTGTGTGTGATGGGATCGAACAGAAACAATAGAGAGTTTAGAGAGTGAATAAAATCTTTAAAATTTTTGTGCTTTAAAATGATTTTTCCAAATCAGTCGATTTACCAGATGATAGCAGAAATCAGTTTTAGCTGTTCTCTTTAGTAATAAATAAATTATGTGGAAATTGGAATGAGTTCAATCAAACAGTGAAGAAAGCAAATGTGCCAAAACTGAAATCAGATAGGAAAAGAGATTTGTTTCTGGAAGTTTGAAACAATAGTTCTACGTCTAACATTCTTCCGATTTGGAAGGATAACCACTAGAAGACTTTGAGTAAGATACAAAATACCCTAAACCACTCAGTCAGATAACACCCGAGCTGACCTCGTAGTACTCCTTCTAACAGCACAGACGCTATTTTTAACAAAATGCTTGAAGGGCTTAGAATGAAATAACGATAAGAATAGCCTAATTCTTTTTCAGCTCCAATCTGAAATGAGTGTAAAAGATCTAAAAAAACAAAATATAACAAGTATGTGATCTTCTGAGAAATATTTCAGATCGCATTCGTTCATGTAAAAGCATGGTATCTCTGATTTTCAAAACTTGCTCCTTTATAGTTTTCGGATAACGGTTATAAACATTAACAGTTGACTCGATCGATGAGTACTCGTACTATTTTTTTTTAAAAAAAATTTATGTAATTATTTAAATATGCATGGATTACCTAGTTATCTGAAAGAATAAAACAAAGTGCATATGTTTATCGGTATATTTTTATTTTTATTCGTGATATGGCTACAAATAAGCATTTATGTTTGATTTGAATTATTAATTTTAGAGTTTTTTTTCACTCAAATAATATTATTATCATTATTATGATAAGTTAGTAACCTCATTACTATTAAAAAGTAAGAAGTATTGATAAACATATGTCCTTATTTAATTCTTTGGGGAAACTAACTAAAGCATAGTCAAACGAAGGAAATTTTTTATACTAAAATCAAAAGGCTACAATATTTTACAAAGATGATTTACCTAATATTTTATTGAAAGGAATAACTGAAAATATTAAAAAAAAAAAGTTTTTTACAACACCTTTTAACATGCTGATGAACATGTATAGTTAGTGTTTGGACCACCAATTCACCATGTTTCTAAACTAATTCTAAAAAGAAAAAAATGTAAATGCCTCTACTGCCAGCAGCGTGCTGATTTGCATTAATTATGCGAGTATGCTTTGGTTTGTACTTTTCTGTTTATTTTAAATTTTAAATAAACTTTATCCGTCACATGGATACAAGAATCAATAACAAAAAAGATATATTTCATATGTTACGTGTACCAAAAAAGGATATGATAGCAAAAGTACAAGTTAAATTCAAGCAAACTGAAACCATATATTAAATATAAAACGATTCACTTGACATCAGGACACTGGAACGACAACATCTCTTCGAAAGTACAAGCAAATGAAAACAATACAACAAAAAGTAAAAGAAAGGGAAATAAAAAAGAATACCAGTAATAAGAAATCAACTCGACAATTGAAACTCTTACACAAATTCTAGCACACCACCCCTAGATAATATTTTTTCAAATCTCAATGAATAACTTATGGAGCTTTTGGCACTGCCGGCTTAGGAAATTCAGGTTTCGGCAGCGTAGGCAGCTCAGGCTTTGGGAATGTAGGAAGCTCTGGTTTTGGGATTGTGGGAATCTCAGGTTTTGGCAAAGTTGGCAACTCAGGCTTTGGAAGTGTAGGAAGCTCTGGCTTTGGGAGTGTAGGAAGCTCGGGCTTTGGCAACGCGGGAAGCTCGGGCTTTGGCAACGCGGGAAGCTCTGGCTTTGGGACTGCGGGAACCTCAGGCTTTGGCAACGTGGGAAGCTCGGGTTTCGGCAGTGTGGGCAGCTCCGGTTTAGGTAAAGTTGGCAGCTCCGGCTTTGGGAGTGTTAAATTTGGCGACTCCGGCTTAGGAAGACTCGGAATCTCAGGTTTTGGCGAAGTGGGCAACTCAGGCTTAGGAACATCAGCCAAATTTGTTTCCAGGAGTTTCCGTGCCTCTGCTTGAATCCAGTTACTGGATGTCGAAGACAAAGTAATAAACAACAGGAAGAACATCGTATGATTGTTGCTATAAGCCATTGATTTAGGCAGAAGACAGATTGAATATTCAATATATATTTGAGCAAACTGCTCTTAATTCGATGATGCATAAAAAAGTATACGCACCAGTTGATATAGAGATAGGATCTGCATAACAAGAACTCCCATGGCCATTTTGGCAGGAAAAAATACTAGTTAGTTCAACTTCTTTATAGATAATGCCAATCACGTAAGAGTTAACACATGTCACAATTTTCCAGTTGGACACCTACAACAATTATTTCAAACTGGTAGGTAGTAATATATACTAGTGTCCTCGAGTTTCTTAAATATCCGCTGGCTACAATCAAGCACTTATGAAAGTTATGAAGTCGAGCTAGCTTAAGAATAGTAATTATATCCCATATCAAGTTATGGGGGAAAAAAGTTCAAATTAACTTATACTGATTATGATGTAACCGAATTTTTTTCGGCCGACGAGCAGCCACTAGGTCGGGAGGTCTTTCCTCAAGAACTATAAAGTTGAATGAGTTGGAATGTGTTGTGGTCAGTTACCTACAACCACATAAACCATTAGAGGGCACCAGAAGTGTTTTCCGCAAAACCTCTCAATGCTTAAGTCAGGTCGAGTGGTGAGAATAAAGTATAAGAATGTATGTAAAGGCTAAGAGCTTATGAATTTGTGTGTGTTTATAAAGTGAGGCGTATATACCTAGGCTTTTATAGAGGAGCTTAGCAGCTGTTGCGGGTACGTTACCCAGATAGTGATGTGTTTGAGCGAGTCTTTCGCCTAGTGCTACGCCTGCGTTGATCATTTCTCCAGGCGAAATTGTCGCCCTAACCTCTCAATATGATAATGATTCAACGCATATTCGTCGGGTATTATCGGATCGTGATTGCCGCATTGGGACAACGAGGTGTGCGCGGAGATCAGGATACTTGCCCAGACCTTGAGAACCCTATGCTCGAGGGTGTTCACTCCTCGGGCCCCGAGGTGGCATGCCCAAGGGTGCTCTTTCCTCGAGTCTCAAGCTGGGTGGCTACATGTGCTATCAAGAGTCCCCCGATGGGTCCTAGACGAAGAATTTGAATTTTAGGACTATTTGGAGTTCTGGTCGGGACTCGAGATCGTATTTTCGTTTTCTTAGGAAAACCATAATCCGTATAACGTTATCTTGCAGTCGTTGATTAGGTGAAATCGGATGATCAGGATGGATTCTAGCTCGGTACTTGAGACAACGGTTGGAATTTCAGGGACGATCTGAGCCCTTTGCTGCGAGGGAGATCCAATATCTATGTTGCCTTGAACTCCAACAAATAGGTAGCCCATACTATTCATTTTTCACTTTTATTTTTTTACCGTACCAAAACTCTATCTGATTTTTTCCCCAAGCTGTCTACACTTTTTCTCGATCTACTCTCCCAAATATTCCAAACTTGTAAGTGCTTAGTCTGATATTTTCCAATAGAGATATCGTCTCCAGATAATAGTGCAATTATGAAATTAATACAGTCCTTGGATCCTCGTTGACCTTCGGGTCTAGCAGTGAGGGGGCGGTACCCCGAGTGCCCTGGATGTCAGTAGATCACGGGTACTTAGAATAGCCCGAGATGAGGCCGAGCTCGCCACCTCAGAGTGTCCTTGGTATGAAGTAAAGGCATCAACTGTTAGGGAGTCAGAAATTCCCTAGATTATTGATAAGGAGATGTCAAGTAAGTTCGAGGTGACTATCCACGACGTGGGAGACCGAGCTCACCATCCTCCCACCGATTTTCATACTTTTTACATCAACCAAATAAATATGGGTCTTAGGTTTCCCTAAATTCATAACAGAGTTGTGTCATCACCTCAGTGTTAGTCCTAGCAAACTAGCCCCGAACTCGTACAATTTTATTTTATACTTAGGATTTTTGCTTAGGTTTTTGAAATTTTCCTCTCGACCTACATTATGATGCAGCTCATCCAGGTCAAAAATTTAGGATCTGGAACATTTTACATTTCTAATAAGAGAGTGTTGGTCCCGTTACGAGGGGTACCAGATCGCAAAAGCGCTCCGATACCAATTATTGGGATTGAAATACTGGGGGTGTCCGTGAGCGCTGCCACAACTCACGTAAGCTCTCACATAGCCTAAACACCAAACCTGTAAGTTACGTGCAATTTAAAAAATTTTGGGAGTTGAAAATCAGCACGCAACTGCGAAATCAGATCGACGTCAAGCTGGACCAACAGCTCTGTGAGCTGGTCCAGATTACCAGCAGCTCTGCAAGCTGGTTTAGCACAGACGATATGTTTCCTTAAATCTTGAGTTGCAATAGCTCAGTGCTCTTTAATGTTAATGCACCAGGATACAGATTGAGTATGAGTTAAAATCATGCGAAAACAACTCAAATTAAACTCTTATATTCGAAAGTCTTTAAATAGTTTTAAGCATAGTAAACAAATATGCAATGCATGAATGTAAATACAGAAAGCTGCAAAGAAATACACTGCGATTTGTTTATGGAAATTCGGAGCTGAATCTCCTACGTCTCCCCTTCTTCCGCAATCGGGAAAGATACACTAGAAGACTTTGATTACAGTGACCCTCGCTGTAACCCACTCCTACGACAATCAGCCGCAAGAACTCCTAGAAACCACTGCACACCAGCCCGCAAGCTGCGTGTATCTAACTCAATTCTTTACTATCTCAGTGAGAAAGGCTACAGACACTTCTTTAACGTCTCAGTGCGAAAGACAACTAGACTTGTTTAACTTCTCTATCCAAAGACTACAATGGAGAATTTTAAATATGATTCACTCATTTTTCTGTTTCGTTGAACTCTCAAATACATGAGTGAATCGTGTGTTTGATTTACAGTGTACGCTCAATTCTCAAGGATGGAATCTCACACACCAGGAAGTTGCTCTATAAGCTGGTTTGCCAATGTCTTCCCAGAGCTTGTGCTATCGACTTGATCTTTCTTTGAAGCGTTCCATCAGTGCATTAGCTCACACCTAAGCACTGATCCAGCTTGCACACCAGCTGCCACAGAGTATGCAAACTTGCGACGAGCACTGATGTGTCGTGCATTTTTCTGTTTTTTGTTCTGTATTTGCACAACACTTTGTCCACTTCACTTGTTCTTCTCGCTCTCTTCATCTGCTTGTGCTATGCTCTTTGATATAGCCTCTCGTGCAGATTTTCCCGTTGCACACAAAGTTGTAGCCGTTGAAAAGTCTTCTGACACTGTTGTACTTTATATCCTCTTTCATTTAATGATTCTGTAGTCTATATCACTTTTAGGCACGTGAGCACAGTTCTGAGAAGACAACACATCAAATCAAATTGAACAAAGAAAAGTAGTCTACGTAATGTTGTGTGTTCAAATCGCTTTTCTTGTCATTTTGTCCAACTTCTGCTCTTAAACTCAGACGACTTCTGCTCTGTTGGTTGAGCTGGTTTGACCTTAACCAGCTTATACCAGCTCGTAGAAATGATAGCATTTTCAGATATGCTATTCGAGCTGGTTTAGCCTTCACCAGCTTTGCTCCATTCTGATTTGTATATTGCGCTAAGCTGGTCAGATCTCTTTTCTTCTCTGCTCTCGTTCAAAGCTCTCTGCTCATCTGCTCTTGACTTCTTTGTTCTTTTCTTTCCTGCTCTTGAGCTGCTTCGAGCCTCCTTGTTCATCATACACAGCAGGTCGCTTCTCTGAGCTGGTTTCTCAGCTGGTTTCCTTTCCAGCTGGTTGCTTCTTATAGGAGTCTTCCTTCTATCTCCGCCTTCACGTCATCACAGGCGTCGACATTGTTCTCGCTCGCTTACTCCTGCCTCAGCAGTTTCATCATAATCTTCCCCATAAGCATCCAGTTTTTGGGATCCTTGATCAGGTTTTCTCTTCCCTGATCTGGTTTACTAGCTCGGCTCTATTCTTCTCATCAAGAGCCATTGTGTGCTTGCTTGTTCACTTGGTCCATTCAGACACCTCACCCAAACCATCAGCAAGAATGTCAGGCCACGTGAGCTAATACATCATTAGTCACAAATATGCGGAAGCATCATAAAAATATGGGCTAAAAATTTTCAAATATAGGCCTGACCCAATATCATTCAAAATATATTCATATTCAAAATAAGAGTTTAACTCAAAACTCATACAACATGAATGAAACAAGTAGTCAATCAACTACAGATCCCCAAATAAATATAGCACATGACATCCCCTGGCACAAAATATTTATACATAACACTGGGATTCAAAATCAGAAATGGGATCGACCAGCTGAAGCTCCACTCTGTCCAGCCTGGTTATTTGAAGAACCTGTAATGGCCAACGCCGACCAAAACAGCCCAAAACAGGGAAAATAAACGAGGTCAAACCTCATTACGAAGAGCACAATAAAAGCATCAATCATATCAGAAAATGCAATATCTCAATCGTGCAATGCATGAAAAGGGCTACCAAGAATCATCGGTAGCAAAAGGCATTACGACTCAGCTGTGCAAATCTCATCATAACCTTGTGATCTTCATGTGCGACGACTCAGCCGACCATCACAAGGCAGTGTATTCAGGCACGACAACTCAGTCGGACACCACATCAATAACAGCGTTGGACCTTTCAGGCGCGATGACTCAGCCGGCCGATCACAACGTGCAAAGTAATTCAGCTCTTAAAGGAATCAGGCTCAATATGTATGCGTGAATGCACAACATACCTCATACATATACCTCACGCACAAACAGATATGAGCACAGAAACATCATACAATCAACACAAAGCACAACAGCTAATACACGAAAGAAATATCCCAAAGCTGATAACAAAGCTACTAAAATCTAGCTCAATCTGTATCTCAATTCAGCTTCTACCTCAACAGATCTTACAAAAACAAGGACGCAACAATCCACTCAAGTCTACTGCCCTAGCAGCTTCACGACGAACTCAATGGAAGCCACTACCTGCTCAAAATCTGTTAAGATATCTCAATATCAACTCAAATATGAACTCATACAGCTTAAATTCTAAATCCTCATAGCTTACTCAGCTACCTCAACTCTACTGAGCACCACCCAGCTCTCAACGAAGCTTAAAATGAAAAGAAATCACTTACCCAAAGCTGCTAAAGAACAGAAGAACTACGGGTACACAATAGCGAAGACACACGAACACTGCAACAACTTCGCGCTCCTCAATTACGGCAACTCCAGTCTCCAAACTGGTATCAATCGAACGCTCTAGAGAAGACGAGCTTAGCGCTACCAATCTTGCTCCAAACGGCGGCGTAAAATGATGGCAATCGACGGACTTAGGGTTCGGATGAACAGTACCAATCGAGGGTTATCGGGATGAAGATAAGAAACATCAGGTTCGAAATACTCTAAGTGCTGATCGACACTTAATTTAAATCTCCAGATCCAAGCTACAGTGATAGTCAATCACTGGCAAATTCAGATCCTATTTCTAAAACAGAAGTCCCTCAAATCTGGCCTCAGCTATCACTCAGATCTGACTCTATAAACAAAACACGCGCTTACTTAACAAAAAGACGTAGCATAGGGTCCCGCTCTCGCAACAGATCCAGCTAACAATCATCCAGACTTAACCACATAAACGCTCACATCTATTCACGCCCGCTAAACAGATCCACTTACTAGTGTCAAATCTGAATACTTGATACGACATCGCATTACCTCTTGCAACGCCAAATCTGATTAGCACCTCAACAACAGCGTTTCGCTCCCTGCTCGCGGCAATTCAAGAAAACACGCGAGGGACACATCTGGACATCCAGATTTCACTCAAATCTGAATCTCGCTAATTCCCGCACAAGAATCCTAAAATCTTATCTTCTTCCAGCGATAGGCATCAAATCTGAAATTCCAAAAATCACCAAATCCTCACATCTGAAAACCCGATAATCGAAAACTCAATTAGCTAATCCTAATCCAAATCTGATTAGCTAATAAATCGTACTTAACAATTTCTAGTCCTCACATTCTCCCCCACTAGAAATCGATTTCGTTCTCGAAATCAACTCGTAGCACCAGATTCGAAAGTAACGAGGAACGACAATCGCAACAAGATGGCATTCTCAAGGCACAGTATACTAGACACCAATCCAAATACACCTATGCCATACTGCCCAGCATACTTAATGCTAAGAAACCAAAATTCAACCATCAACACACGAAACAAAAGTCAGGAATTTCCTGGAATACTACTGTCAACACTCAAATTGATGAGTAGCTTCCTCACTATCATGCTTGCTCCATTGGACCATCACCAATAGAATAAACTTATTCCTCAGCTGCTTCTCCTTCCTATCCAGAATCTGCACTGGATATTCAACATAGCTCAAGGTAGAATCCAGCTCAACTTCATCAGTCCGCAACACATGGGACGGATCTGACTCATATTTCCTCAACATTGACACATGAAACACATCATGCATCGCTGCTAACTCATCAGGCAGCCTCAATCTATAAGTCAACTGTCCGATCCTCTTGTTAGGATAAAATTTATTAGTTTTGGTGATAACAAAATAAGACTAGTCGCTACTAGAAAATCAGCCGGTGATTTTTTGAAGAAGAACATCTTTAGTCGACGGGTTGATTTTCAGCAGATGGTCTATTTGGAAGAATTCAGCATATGGAAGAATTCAGCAGATCAGTTGTTGGTTTATTTTCAACAGTTGAACTTTTCAGAGGTAACCAGCAGGTAGATTCTTCCAGGGCAAATCAACAGTTGTATTAGGTTCAGTGACACAAGCATTTGAGAGTTAGCGTGTTTTGTTAAGAATTGCAAAACTACAGCGTTTGGATTAGTCAAAACGACAGCGTTCAAATAAGTTAAAATGACAGCGTATTGGACTAGCGCTAAAATTTAGTTGTTGGAGGTTGCGTTGTTAATTCAGCAGATGGCTACAGTGAAATATCAGCAGACAGTTGTTTACTTCAATAGTCAACGTTATTCAGCAGACATGCATTCAAATCAGCAGATGGCTACAGTAATCAGCAGATGGCTACAGTATTATTTTGATTCAGTCGATGCTTCTCTTAACCGTTGTAACCAGCAGTAAGGGAGGCACTTATAGCTATCAGCAGTTGCATATCTTTCAGAGGTTGCATAATCGCAAATTTGCTCTGACATTGTGCGACTTGCCTCGTTGGTGGAGCAGGATTTACGGCGTACGAATTGGCAGAAATTCAAAAGGAGATTTTGTTGACCTTTGAAGAAATTAATGACCGTTGAGATCGAAGACTATAAATAGCAGAAGTTTGGATTGAAGAAATGACTCACGTTCGCTATTGTTTACTTGCCGTTACTCTACTGATTTTAACTCTCAAACTTTCTTGAGCTTATACTCTACAGAAGCCATATTCAAAAATCTCAAACACTCGAAGAACAAAACCGTTAATCTTCATAAGATAAACCTTCGAGTCATCTTCTGGTTCACTTGTTGAATCGCGTTTCTACGTTTTAGAAACCAGAAGATTTTACAGTCTCAATATTGTTGTATTTGATTGTTATATCATTCGATTGAGTCTGTAACGAACGTGCTCCTTAAAAGCCATTCGAAAAATATCATTCACTTGTAAAACCAGCAGCTGTGTCTGCGCTTTAGATTGTGGTGTTGCTAGGAGTTCACTTTGAGCGAGGCTCAGTGACTGGGTGTTTTGCAGAAGACCTGTGATCCATCAAATCTTCTAGTGGAACCTTCCTGAAAAGGAAGAAGGGGAGACGTAGGATATTTATATCTGAACTTCCAGAAACAAACTCTTGACCCTAATCTTTTATTTAACGCATCTATTTATCGTTTTACTGTTCACTAATCGATTGGCTTATTTCCGCACAATATTTGTTAGCCAAGAGATCAGCTGCTAAACTGAGATCCTTAAATCTGGTAACTCGGATTTAAGTTAAGCAGTGCTTGTAAAACTTGTTTTAAAAGGTTTTGAAAATTTGAAAATATCAAGAGTTCATTCAACCCACCCCTTCTGAACTCTTGCAACTGTTTTTCGAACCACATTGATTGTGTTTTGGGACTATCAATTGGTATCAGAGCCTGTGTATCTCAGTTATTGAACAGTGATATTTCGCGCTTTATTATATCTCAATATGTCTACTTCTCACAACAAGATTCCTCTGTTTTTAAGGGAAGATTACGATGATTGGAAATCCGCATGCAAGCACATCTGGCCGCACAGGATGATGAGATGTGGACTATTATCACTGAAGGGCCATTGAAAATCATGAAGCCTAATCTAGCATTTGCAATAACAAATGGCGAGCCTCAGTTTCTGAAGAAGGCCAGACATGAATACACCAGTGATGATAAGAAGAAAGACAACTTGGACAATGTGGCCAGGGACATCCTATACAAGACGCTGGACAAGGACAAAAACATGTTCAGCAAAATCAAAACCCGCGCCACGGCAAAGGACATCTGGGAAAAGCTGGTCCAGATATGTGAGGGAAGTGACGAGACGAAGGAGAACAAGCTGACGGTTGCTCAGCAGAAGTACGAGTCCATCAAAATGAAGGATGGAGAAACAATGATAGAGTTTGACGAACGTTTCAGTGCAATAGTGATCGAGTTGATGTTAGAGTAGATGCCCAACTAGCCAACTTGTGGCGTGTGGGTTTATAGACTCTTGTATATGACAATCTTTATATATGATATTCACATTTTATTCATATGGCATTCTTTACTTTCATTGTGTGTATGATGATTTACAATTGCGTTGAGTAAAGACCTAGAATGCACTAAAGTGTATGTTAGATGTGATAGTGGGTATGACGGCTATCATGAAACACATCTAATAGTCACTATGTATTCTGAACATGTTCCTAGTCGATTGGGCCGTCAAAATGAGGATAAGGCCGCCCGAGTTCGAGACTAGTATCTGCGATGCGAAGTACCATGTTTCATTGGTAGGGAACATTGTGATGTTCTTAGCATGCAGATAGATAGTGACCTGGTGATCTATTGAACTACCCTCGTTCGGACTTTTCAAGTGGTTACCATTTGTCGAGTGGATAAGTCCGAGGTCTTGGTTGTACTGATTAGTCCTCACGACTCGAAACGTCATTGAGACTCTACATGATATGCGTCTCACTTTGACCCGTTTGCCGACTCACTTGGGGTCATAAGGCGTCGGGATTGGGTGAGACCCCGATGCATGTAGGAGTCGATGCATCGTTGTCGAGGATTCACCGCTCGCAGACATGCGTGGATATCCTATGCTATCTGAGGGGATAATAGTGTATAAAACTCTGGCTAGAGTACTAGAAGTGTTTTAGGTAAATGTGTTTACCTAGTTACACTCGTGATGTCACTATTTGATCTCCAAGATATATGCATAGCTATCGGATCTATAGCGTACTTCTTTTTTTTTTTTTTTTTTATATAGCGACTCTTGATTTACCAATGGTCGTTGATCTGTCGGGAGGATTGAAAGGACCATACTGTACGCTAACCACGACCAACTGGTTCTTGCAGGCACTATCAGTGATACCTAGGGGATCATGGGGCGATGTTGCTAGACGCTTTTACCATGATCCATTGGGCAGGTCCGGAATTGTGATTCCGGAGCCACAATGGTTGTGGGCCCACTGCTAGCTGTATCCCTGAACCATTGAGGGTCACACAAGTACTGGATTCGAGATTCCCGCACGGATACTCAGCTCAATGTGTTGAGCACGAGAAGTGGATTTTGGAGAGTGCGACTTCCTAAAAGTCAACAGAGGTCAAACCGGGGTTTCCCGCTGTTGAGGGGCAAAACGGTCATTTTGCACTGGGGTTCTGAAAAATGGTTTTTCAGATCATAGTATTCAGTTTTGGAAACTGAGTCGATCGGTCCGATCTGATCGGCGATCGGAGTTATAATGAAGTATCGGTGATGGGGATGAACTGAATGTTTATCCGTTGGACCCGGGCCCGTTGGGCCGGTCCAAGTCCATTCTTAATTCTATTTAATTAAGGCTAGACTTCATAACATAAACACATTATTGCAAACCATAACCCTAAGCACAAAACCGCCGCCCCCTCTCTTCCCAAGCCTTCACGTCGCCGCCGCCGCTCGTCGGAAAATTGTTTCCGGCCTAGTTTTTCGAGGAGAATCCATTGGCGATAAAATCCTTCAGCCTTCTAGTGCAGGCTGATTGGAGGGAGATCGATTCCGGTCGTGGACCTGATTGACGGATCTATTCCTTTAAAACACCCTATGAATGTCATAGAATTGTTTTGTATTATCGTATTGATCGTCTCCCGGCACATGATTTATTTGTTCTTCCGCTGCCTCGCCGGGGGGCGTGATCCGGATCCCAACAGTTGAACAGCCTTGGCAAAGAATACAGTAACAGAGAGTTGGCGTTGAAAGTAATGAGAGCGCTGCCCCGGGAGTGGGATGTGAATACAATAGCGATGAGGGAGTCGAAGGACCTAAACAAGCTGGAGCTTCACGATTTATTTGCCAACCTCAAAGCTTATGAGTTCGAGTTGGAAACTAGAGCAGAAGCTGGTCCATCTACCTCCCAGCCAACCAAGGCGCTAGCAGCAACTACAACTAATGAACAGTGCTCTCCAAGCACAAGAAAGACTGCTGATCAACTCAGCGACGACGTCATGTCCCTTTTCATTAAGAAGTTTGGGAAATATTTGAGAAGATCCTATAACCCTTCTACTCCTTACAATAATTATAAATCTGATAAAGTTGCTTCTGATATGAAATATTATAACTGTGATCGTCCAGGGCACTTTGCAGCTGATTGCAATAGGCCAAGAAATGAGGACAGATCCAGAGACGACAAGAGATCAGATGATAGATACAGGAGGGATGACAAGAAGGAGGATCGATACAAGCGAGAAGACAACACAGAAGAGAGAGCTGTTGAGAGATCCAAGGAGAGATCCAAGGATAGGCGGATGAGGACAAGAGGTGACAAGATACCCAGCCGCAAGCATGATCGTAAAGTATTGGTCGCTGAGGAAAGCACCAAGAGCTGGGCGGACACTGACTCAGAATCCTCATCCAGAAGCTCCTCATCAAGCGACAGTGAACAGGAGGAGGTTCATTGTCTTATGGCTGATCAGACATCGGATGACGAGGTATTTGATTTCTCTAACGTTGAATTTACACGAAAAGATTTGTCAATGCACTTAATGACATGGTCAAAGAGTACAGGAAACTTTCTCATTCATTCGAGGAAGCTAAGGCTGAAAACATAAGTCTAAAAGGTAGTTCGATTGAATCAAGTTCTGATGAGCTTGAGGATATTGACAGCTTGAAGATTGAGTTGAGTAAGGCTGACAGCTGAGAATGATTTGTTGAGAAATGAATCCAGTGAGCTCAAGGCTGAAGTTGAAAAATTAACTAAAGAAATGAGCTCATGGAATCAATCGGCTCGTGCTCTCCACAAGCTGCATGAAATCTAAAAATCAGTGCACGAGAGAACTGGTTTGGGTTTCAACAGTAGTGAAAGCAGTGAAGGAGAGACAAGTACTCAATCACAATCAGCATATGACAAGTTCAACAAAATGAGCTTTGTCAAAGCCAATGTGATATATGACTGCTTTGAGTCGATAACATTTGATGACCATAACTCTCCCAAGTTGAGCGATAATGGCAAAGCTGGTATCGGTTTTCAAAGACCTGAGAATTCCAAGCCCAGCTGGCTAAAGAACAAGCTAGACAAGGATAAAGCAAAATCTGATTCCAAGTCCTTTGTTCCCAACCAGCCGAGGCGTAATTCGAGGAAGGAAAAATCTGGTTGGACAAAGACTCAGCCGAGGAGAGATCTAAGTGGTCAGAAGATGAAATCAAAACTCAATAGATCTCACAATTATGCACAGACCTTTGTGGATCCGCATACTGAGAAAACTGTGAAAGTAATTCAAGTATGGGTCCCGAAAGGGGTAATCCGATCTGGACCCAAGTAAAATTGGGTACCAAAAGACTCAGCCGAGGAGAGATCTAAGTGGTCAGAAGATGAAATCAAAACTCAATAGATCTCACAATTATGCACAGACCTTTGTGGATCCGCATACTGAGAAAACTGTGAAAGTAATTCAAGTATGGGTCCCGAAAGGGGTAATCCGATCTGGACCCAAGTAAAATTGGGTACCAAAAGCTGGTTTTCATGATTGCAGGATAACAGGTACGAACCAGCTGATGTATCAAACTTATGGTACCTGGACAGCGGCTGTGCAAGACATATGACAGAAAATCAAAAGCTGCTATCAGATGTCATTCCACACAAAGGCGCAAAGATAGTCTTTGGTGATTACGCATACGGTAACATTGTGGGTAAGGGTAAGCTTATCCACGGTAACATATCTATTTCTGATGTCTTAGTTGTTGATAACCTTCGATATAATTTGATTAGCATTAGTCAGCTGTGTGACAAAGGTTACATAGTCCAGTTTCAACAACACACATGCACGGTTCAGAGTCCAAGTGGTCTGACTGTATTGGTAGGCAAACGTTCGGGGAATACTTACATAATCAATTGATCAGATCAGCTGGAATCTGAGCATTTGTTCCTTGCAGCTGGTTCCTCCAAAAGCTGGCTGTGGCATCAAAGAATGAACCATTTAAACTTCAAAACACTTGCCAAGTTGAGTCAACATGATATGGTTTCTGGTCTGCCGAAAATTAGTTTTTCTAAGGATAAGATCTGTGCAGCATGTCAGCTGGGTAAACAAATCAAATCTATTTTCAAAAATAAAGGCGGAAAATGTTCTACCCGTTGCCTTGAGCTCTTGCATATGGATCTTTTTGGTCCTATTTTAGTAACGAGCTTAGGGGGAACAAATTACACCCTTGCTGTTGTAGATGATTTTTCAAAAGATACATGGGTGCTGTTTTTAAAAGCAAAATCTGAAACCGCCGACCAGCTGATACGTCTTTTGAAACGTTTACAAAATGATAGATCTTGTTCAGTCAACCGGATAAGAAGTGATCGCGGTACTGAGTTTCTAAATTTTAAATTATTCTTATCTGGAAGATTTAGGAATAAAGCATGAGCTTTCAGCAGCTAGAACTCCTCAGCAAAACGGGTTAGCTGAAAGGAGAAACCACACTTTAAAAGAAGCTGCTAGATCTATGATTGCATATTACGGGATTTCACAAAAATTCTGGGCAGAAGCAGTTAACATAGCATGTTATACTCAAAATAGATCGATGATTAATAGGATGCACGAAAAAACCCCCATATGAGATCTGGAATGGCAAGAAACCTGATATTTCTTATTTCAGGGTGTTTGGATGTAAATGTTTCATTCATAACAATGGCAAGAAGCATCTAACAGCCTTTGAACCAAAATCTGATGCAGGTATCTTCTTAGGATATTCAGCTGTGAGCAAAGCATATCGAGTTTTCAACAATCGAAGCTTGACAGTTGAGGAATCAGCACACGTAGTGTTTGATGAAACCAGCTTCAAGTCAAATTCAGCTGCAAGCCTACATGACTTGTGTTCACGTCTGGAGTCAACAAGTCTTGAAGAATCAGACGACGACGTGCCACAAAGAAAATCAGCTGAAGAAGAACAACCAGCAGTGG
Source organism: Dorcoceras hygrometricum (assembly GCA_001598015.1). Classification (NCBI taxonomy): domain Eukaryota; kingdom Viridiplantae; phylum Streptophyta; class Magnoliopsida; order Lamiales; family Gesneriaceae; genus Dorcoceras; species Dorcoceras hygrometricum. The sequence continues at coordinate 155,033 of KQ992316.1, forward strand.
TCACAACGCATAACAATGTTCAACAAGATCTGACAGGCAATCCAATAGTTATTGATTTAACTAACGTGGATCAGCCGCAGGATAAAATTGCCTCAAGTGTACTAGCTGCTGGGGGTGTTGCGACAAATGATCAACCAGCCGACTATCAATCAGTCGTTGCACCAACTGATGTTGATAAACAAGATGTTGTGCAAGCAGTCGCAAGCGCTTCTGCATTGGTTTCTAGACCAACGCCTAAAGCACCAGCTGGTAGCACAAATTATCAATTGGTTTCACCACCAGCTGGACATCAAGGCGCGAGCACATCATATCATTCAGTATTGAGACCAACAGCTGGACAACCAGTCGCAAGATCACCAGCCGATGAACCAGTCGCAAGTACATCTCACCAGCTGGAATCAGACGCACAAGCCAACAATGCTCAATATCTATTGGCGTCTGCTGATTCACTTGCAAACCAGCCAGCTACACAGGGGGAACAAAGAGCAAATCCAATTGGACTTGATCTTCGGTGGAATAAAAATCATCCACCCGAACAAGTCATAGGTAATTTCGAATCTCCTATTCGCACACGAGGCCAGCTAATGCATGATCATTTTGATTCCACATTCATTTCGCATATAGAACCTAAAATGATAGATGAGGCCTTAGTCCCAAGCTGGATAGACGCTATGCAAGAAGAGTTAAATCAGTTTGAACGTAATAAAGTACGGACACTTGTACCTAGACCTAATAATCATTCAGTTATAGGAACTAGGTGGGTCTTTAGGAACAAACTGAATGAAGATGGCATAGTAACTAGAAACAAAGCTAGGCTGGTAGCGCAATGATTTAGACAAATGGAAGGTATAGATTTTGATGAGACCTTCACACCAGTAGCAATATTAGAAGCCATTCGCATGTTCTTAGCTTATGCTGCATTCAAAGACTTTAAAGTCTTTCAAATGGATGTTAATAGTGCCTTTCTTAATGGCGTCTTAACAGATGAAGTGTATGTTGCACAACCTCCTGGCTTCGTTAATCATGCACATCCAGACTTTTTTTACAAACTGGATAAAGCTCTGTATGGGTTGAAACAAGCACCCAGAGCTTGGTATGATACACTATCTCAATTTCTTATCGAGCATGACTTCACTATAGGCACAGTAGATAAGACCTTGTTCAAATTTGTAAAAGCTGACCATATTCTATTAGTTCAAATATATGTCGATGATATTATCTTTGGGTCAACTAACCCCAAACTGTGCCAGAATTTCTCTAAGTTAATGCAGGATAAATTCTAGATGAGCATTATGGGGGAGCTGACATTCTTTTTGGGCTTACAAGTTCGCTAACTGTAAAATGGTATTTTCATTAACCAGGCGAAATATACGAAGGAACTGCTGAAAAAGTTCGGCATGGACAATTGTTCAGCAGCAGCAACTCCTATGAGCTCTTCGATAAAGCTGGACAAAGATGAAACTGTAACTGCCATTGAGGTATCGCTTTATCGTGGTATTATAGGCTCTTTGCTATACTTAACTGCTAGCAGACCAGACATCATGTTTGCTGTCTGTATGTGTGCTAGATTTCAAGCAGAGCCAAAGCAATCGCATTACATAGCTGTAAAGCGAATATTGAAATATCTTAAGGGTACTTCCAACGTGGGTCTTTGGTATCCCAAAGACTCAGGCTTTCAACTAATCGGTTATAGTGATGCAGATTACGCAGGATATAGGATTGATCGTAGAAGCACAAGTGGAATTGTCAATTTTTAGGGGATCGACTGATTTCCTGGTTTAGTAAGAAGCAGACGTCCATCACAACGTCAACAGCTGAGGCAGAGTATCTAGCAGCTGGTAGTTGCTGTGCTCAAATCCTTTGGATACAATTCCAGCTGAAGGACTATGGAGTCAATGCTTCTGAAGCACCTATTCTCTGCGACAATACCAGTGCCATCGCAATCACCCAAAATCCTGTGCTGCATTCAAGAACAAAGCACATCGACATTAGGAATCACTTCATAAGGGACCATGTGCTAAAGAAGGACGTCCGGCTGGAGTATGTGTCGACTGACCAACAAGTTGCTGACATCTTCACAAAGCCTCTACCAGACGCTAAGTTTTCTTATTTTAGAAACATCTTAGGTCTCCTTGAATTTCCTTGATTGTTGGTGCACTAACGCATTTTGCAGGTTGTCAGTTGTTGCTTAAATCAGCTGTAAGTCTTTTGTTCAAGGGGAACGATGAGACTATCAGCTTGTTAGAGTAGATGCCCAACTAGCCAACTTGTGGCGTGTGGGTTTTATAGACTCTTGTACAAACAGTCTTTATATATGATATTCGCATTCTTTTATATGGCATTCTTTACTTTCATTATGTGTGTAATGATTTACAATTGCGTTGAGTAAAGACCTAGAATGCACTAAAGCGTATGTTAGATGTGATAGTGGGTATGACGGCTATCATCAAACACATCTAATAGTCACTGTGTATTCTGAACTGTTCCTAGTCGATTGGGCCGTCAAAATCAGGATAAGGCCGCCCGAGTTCGAGAATAGTATCTGCGA
>KQ992316.1:167555-182982 GCA_001598015.1 Dorcoceras hygrometricum
GAGATGAATGATGAATTGATTGATGCCTATGAAAAGATGTCTTTGGATGAAATCATACTGACTATTCCATCAGAGCTTTCATTGCCTTCATCTGAAAGGGAAGTCACGAAGATTACTATTGGCACAGAGATCAAAATCCCTGGTGTGGATGAAAAGACTTGGTACCTGGCTAGTCTCCCACAAATTCCCGTCGATGACAAGGGGAAGGAGCCTCTCCAGCTGATAGACCCAATCAAGGGCAAGCCCCGCATGAACATTATTATTTGATTTGTGCCGATATAGATCTACTGGTACAGTTACGGGAGAAGATAATAGATGAGGTGGCAGAATTCTTCTATTCATTAGTTTGAAGAGATTAGCATATTTACAGATAGATGACTCCTATTTTGCTAAGGAGGAACTAGTTTTGTCTTGGGCGGAGGCAGAGTCCACGGGAGTGGCACTTCAACGAAAAATGTATATACTTTTGAAGTACAGAGCAGTTCTTGTGATAAAATACTTAGACGGGTGGATACTAAATTTTGTACCCGGGGAAGGAGATTCGGCAGTACATCTTAAAGTTATCGACATGCTTTCATATCTTCTTTCTTTTGTTTTAGAGGAATTAAAACAGCAGGCAGTAGCTCACCGTATTCGATGGACTAGGCCGTGTTGCTCTATTTTGTTTGAAGGTCTCTTGACTAGTCACCGTGACATTCGTGCCTACACTATTTTTGAAGTTTCTAGTCAGCGTCAATATGATGACACTCTCCCTCTCGTGAGTGATTTTTTCAAATTGCTGAAGATGAGGTGGGGGGATGTTTGTCTGGAGGCTGTTGAATTTTGTGCTTCTATGAGATTACTACCAGTTGGTTCACTCAATTTTTTCAGAGCCTTAGCTGTTGTTGAACCAGATTCGATTTTTGATTATCGACAGCCAACAGTGTTTGCTCTTCGTTTCTCTCAGTTTTGTACTGTGTTTATTGATTACAGTTTATACAGTAGGTTGCTTACAGAGGATATTAAAAGTTTTGTTGCGTCTATTTCTTCTGAGAGAACCGTCTTGAGAAATGTACAGATTGCACAGAATACAGTCTCAGTTGCTCCGGTTGTACAGTTGATAGATGGGCATTTTTCTTCTGATTCTACTTCAGACAACATTTCAATGGATTTTGCTGATCAGGACACTGCTGCTGCTGCTTCAATCTCTCTCCCAGCTGCTCCTATTCCGGATGTTACAAAGGCCTTAAACCAGTTGCGAGATTACATCGATTAAATCATATCAGCAGAAGGTTAGCATTCAAGTTGGTGCTGCTGCTCTTGATACAGTTGACGTAAGAAGGGAAGTGAAAGTGATGAATGCTAAGGTGGATATTTTATCTTCCCGTTTGGATGATGTTAAGAAGGATGTTGAGGCTACCAAGGAATCTATCTCCCACCAAATTTTGGAGTTTCAAAGTCAGGCGCAAGCCAATCATATTGTTCTTACCAACCAGTTGGGCCAACTTGTTGATTATATTAATCGGGGCGGTACTTCCAAAAAGGGGGAAGGAGAGAGCAGCCGAGGACCTCAACCACCACATACCGTTCAAATCAGAGACAGTGGCTATGCAGGTTGTAGTGGTGATGCTGTGAGAACAAAAGAGATTTCACAGGCAGACGTCGATGCAGCGAATAGACAAATTCTGGAGAGAATGATGCGTGAAGATAGAGAAAGAGAGAGGGAAAAGAGAAGTAAGAGTAGGAGTGAATCTTTTAAGAGGAAGAGATATTAGATTCTGTTGTACAAATATTTTGTACTTTTTATCGGTTAATGAAATCTTTGAATTTCAGCAGTCGTTGCGCAAATTATTTTTTCCTATTCATTTATCTCGGCTGCTAAGTTTTGTCATCACCAAAAAGGGGGAAATTGTTAGGTTAAATTTATTAGTTTTGGTGATAACAAAATAAGACTAGTCGCTACTAGAAAATCAGCCGGTGATTTTTTGAAGGAGAACATCTTTAGTCGACGGGTTGATTTTCAGCAGATGGTCTATTTGGAAGAATTCAACAGATGGAAGAATTCAGCAGATCAGTCGTTGGTTTATTTTCAGCAGTTGAACTTTTCAGAGGTAACCAGCAGGTAGATTCTTCCAGGGTAAATCAGCAGTTGTATTAGGTTCAGTGACGCAGGCATTTGAGAGTTAGCGTATTTTGTTAAGAATTGCAAAACGACAGCATTTGGATTAGTCAAAACGACAGCGTTAAAATAAGTTAAGACGACAGCGTATTGGACTAGCGCTAAAATTTAGTCGTTGGAGGTTGCGTTGTTAATTCAGCAGATGGCTACAGTGAAATATCAGCAGACAGTTGTTTACTTCAATAGTCAACGTTATTCAGCAGACAAGCATTCAAATCAGCAGATGGCTACAGTAATCAGCAGATGGCTACAGTATTCTTTTGATTCAGTCGATGCTTCTCTTAACCGTTGTAACTAGCAGTAAGGGAGACACTTATAGCTATCAGCAGTTGCATATCTTTCAGAGGTTGCATAATCGCTCGCTCGATTCAAACATTCATATCAGAGGAAATCAAAGGTGGAGATTGAATCGTACATGTGCTTTAAATGAGGAGACAATTTCAGTACTATGTTAGGTATATAGTACACTGTTTCAGAGGGCGATTTACGGCGTTTGCACAAATATGGAAAGAAGCCAAATTTGCTCTGACATGGTGCGACTTGCCTCTTGGTGGAGCAGGATTTACGGCGTACGAATTGGCAGAAATTCAAAAGGAGATTTTGTTGCCTTTGAAGAAATTAATGACCGTTGAGATCGAAGACTATAAATAGCAGAAGTTTGGATTGAAGAACTGACTCACGTTCGCTATTGTTTACTTGCCGTTACTCTACTGATTTTAAGTCTCAACCTTTCTTGAGCTTATACTCTACAGAAGCCATATTCAAAAAGCTCAAACACTCGAAGAACAAAACCGTTGATCTTCATAAGATAAACCTTCAAGTCATCTTCTGGTTCACTTGTTGAATCGCGTTTCTACGTTTTAGAAACCAGAAGATTTTACAGTCTCAATAGTGTTGTATTTCATTGTTATATCATTCGATTGAGTCTGTAACGAACGTGCTCCTTAAAAGCCATTCGAAAAATATCATTCACTTGTAAAACCAGCAGCTGCGTTTGCGCTTTAGATTGTCTTGTTGCTAGGAGTTCACTTTGAGCGAGGCTCAGTGACCGGGTGTTTTGCATAAGGCCTGTAATCCATCAAATCTTCTAGTGGAACCTTCCTGAAAAGGAATAAGGGGAGACGTAGGATATTTATATCCGAACTTCCAGAAACAAACTCTTGACCCTAATCTTTTATTTAACGCATCTATTTATCGTTTTACTGTTCACTGATCGATTGGCTTATTTCCGCACAATATTTGTTAGCCAAGAGATCAGCTGCTAAACTGAGATCCTTAAATCTGGTAACTCGGATTTAAGTTAAACAGTGCTTTTAAAACTTGTTTTAAAAGGTTTCGAAAATTTGAAAATATCAAGAGTTCATTCAACCCCCCCCCCCCTTCTGAACTCTTGCAACTGTTTTTCGAACCACATTGATTGTGTTTTGGGACTATCACCTCTCAAAAATCTCAAAGGGACCAACGAATCTAGGAGCTAATTTACCCTTAAGTCTGAACCTCATCACGCTCTTGAAAGGAGAAACTTTGAGAAACACTCGATCGCCAACCTCAAACTCCAAAGGTCTGCGTCTCTTGTTAGCATAGCTAGCATGTCGATCTTGAGCAGCTTTCATCCTACTCTGAATCAACTCAATCTGATCCTTCATGTGCTGCACAAACTCAGGAGTAGACAACTGCTTCTCACCAATCTCTTCCCAGCAGATCGGTGATCTACACTTACGACCATACAACCCTTCAAAAGGTGTCATCCCAATAGTCACCTGGTAGCTGTTTTTATAAGAAAACTCAACCAAGTACAAGGAATCCTGCCAGCCACCGCTGAAATCCAAAACAACTGCTCGCAGCATATCCTCTAAAATCTGAATGGTCCTCTCATATTGACCATCTGTCTGTGGGTGATAGGCTGTACTCATAGCCAATATCGAACCCATCGCTGTCTGCAAGCTCTTCCAGAATCGAGAAGTAAACCTTGGATCTCTATCAGACACTATCAAAATCGGCACTCCATGCAATCTCACCACATGGTCAATGTACAGTCGCGCCATCTTTTTCATCGAGCACCTCACATCATAGGGAATGAAATGGGCTGATGTCGAGAGCATATCCTCTAAAATCTGAATGGTCCTCTCATATTGACCATCTGTCTGTGGGTGATAGGCTGTACTCATAGCCAATATCGAACCCATCGCTGTCTGCAAGCTCTTCCAGAATCGAGAAGTAAACCTTGGATCTCTATCAGACACTATCAAAATCGGCACTCCATGCAATCTCACCACATGGTCAATGTACAGTCGCGCCATCTTTTTCATCGAGCACCTCACATCATAGGGAATGAAATGGGCTGATGTCGAGAGTCTATCAAAAACCCAAACAACATCACATCCCCTACTCGATAGAGGCAAACGCATTACAAAATCCATGGCGATATGCTCCCAGTTCCACTGAGGCACTTCTAGACTCTGTAGCAATCCACCAGGTCTCATCCTCTCAGCCTTGACCTGTTGGCAGTTTAAACATCGAGCTACAAATTCAGAGATATCATCCTCATGTCTTGTGAGACTTCAGGGCATGATACATCTTCCTCTCGCCCGGATGCACACTGTATCGACTAGAAAGAGCTTCATTCAAGATGGCTTCCTTCAAATCAATCAAATTCGGAACCACCAAGCTACCTCGAAATCTAAAGCATCCATCAGAAGCAACAGAAAAATCATCAGACTGACCATTCTGAGCCTTAATCTTCAACTCATGAACATACGGATCAGTCCTCTGCACTGCTCTAATGTCTGCTACAATCTGTGGCTCAACCTGAAAAGAAGAAACCACGAAGCAATGATCACCTGATTCAAAATGCCATCCGGAAGTCTCCAAATCCTCATGGACTTTGGATATACTTATCGACGTCAACATCGCAGATTGGGCTTTCCTACTCAAAGCATCGGCCACTAAATTCATCCGCCCAGGCTGATACTGATTTTCACACTCAAAATCATTCAGCAACTCCATCCAACGGCGTTGCCTCATATTCAAATCCGACTGCGTGAAGATATACTTCAAACTCTTGTGGTCGGTATATACCACAAATTGCTCACATACAAATAGTGACGCCAAATCTTCAAGGCAAACACTATCGCAGCCAACTCTAAATCATGAACGGGGTATCTCGTCTCATGGGGCTTCAACTGTCGAGACGCATAAGCTATCACACACCCGTTCTGCATCAGCACGCAACCCAAACCACTCAGAGAGGCATCAGAGCAAACTACAAAACCTCCAGAACCCGAAGGCAAAGCTAATACAGGAGCAGTAGTCAACTTCTCCTTGAGCAACTGGAAACTCGACTCACATTATTCAGTCCAAACAAACTTTCTATCCTTCTGGGTCAACTAAGTCATAAGCCTAGCTATCGAAGAAAACTTCTCAATAAAAATCCTATAATAGCCAGCCAATCCCAAGAAACTACGGATCTCAGAAACATTCCTAGGTCGCTCCCAGTTAAGAACTGCTTCGACCTTACTCGGATCCACGGAAATCCCTTGCGCTGAAATGACATGGCCCAAAAAGACAACTCTATCCAGCCAGAATTCACACTTGCTGAACTTCGCATACAGCTGCGAGTCTCTCAATTTATGCAAAACCAATCTCAAGTGCTCTTTATGCTCTTTGAAGTTCCTCGAATACACCAGGATGTCATCTATGAAGACAATCACAAAATGATCGATATACTCACTGAAGACGCGATTCATCAAATCCATGAAGACAGCAGGAGCATTCGTCAATCCACAAGGCATCACCAGAAACTCATAATGCCCATATCTAGTCCTGAAAGCCGTCTTCGCCACATCACCGTCTCTGATCCGCAACTGATGATAACCAGACCGCAGATCAATCTTAGAGTATACAGCAGATCCCTAAAACTGGTCGAACAAGTCATCAATCCTCGGCAATGGATACTTGTTCTTAATAGTCGCTTTGTTCAACTGCCCAAAATCCACACACATCCTCATAGATCCATCATTCTTCTTCACGAAAATAATCGGAGCTCCCCAGGGCGACATACTCAGTCTAATGAAGCCCTTCTCTAAAAGATCACGCAACTGCTCTTTGAGTTCCTTCAACTCAGCTGGCGCCAATCGATAATACTCAGTCTAATGAAGCCCTTCTCTAAAAGATCACGCAACTGCTCTTTGAGTTCCTTCAACTCAGCTGGCGCCAATCGATACGGAGCTCTAGAAATCGGGGCTGTCCCTGGCACCAACTCTATGCTGAAGTCAATCTCTCATCTCGGAGGGAATCCAGGAATCTCAACCATAAACACGTCGGGAAACTCTCGAACAATCGGAACATCTCTCAATCCTACTCATGATACTTGGGAAACATCCAAGGCATAGATCATAAACCCTGAATTCTCTAGCGACAACAAACTAAACATCTCCATGGCAGACACCAAAGGAATCTTAGGTCGCGAATCAGCACCATAGAAATCCCATTTCTCTCCAAATTCGGGCCTAAATCTCACTACACCATGAAAACAATCAACCGTCGTTCTATAACTGGACAACACGTCCATACCCAAGATACAGTTAAAATCTCTAATCTCCAGGACAATCAGATTAGCCACCAACGCATTCTCATCAAACCTAAGAACACAATCCAACACTACCTCACGGGACAACAAACTCACGCCAGCAGGGGTAGATACAGAGACAACATCACACAGTGGGGAAGAACTCAACCCACACTCATACACAAACAGCTCAGAAATAAAACAGTGTGATGCTCCAGTATCAAATAAAACTCGTGCAGGAAAGTCAAAGATAAATAAAGTACCTGCAATCACTCCCTCTGGTCTATCCTCCGCCTGCTCTCTCGTCAAGGCGTTCACCTGAGCCTGATGTGGTCCCGGAAACTGAGGTCTCGAAGTCCACCAAACGTAGACGGTTCACAGGGTTGGAAACCTGACCGTTGGGACTGAGCATAATGTTGCGGTCTCTACGAAAACCACCAGCTGAACCTTGCTGCGACTGACCCAAATAATGTCCTCCATCCGGACACACTCGAGCAAAATGTCTAGGCTGCCCACAGTTATGGCAAAGACCCTGAACTCCACGACACTGAGAAGTCATATGACGACCTCCACACTGTCCACAAGTGACTCCTCCTCCGGAGCCACTACCACCAGAACTCACTAAACCAGAAGAACTCGAGTTCGAACGCTTCTTAAACTGTTTCCCTTGAGGCTTGAATCCTGATGGTTCGACTGTTGCGGCACTTGAGAAGATTGGAAAGAAGACATCTCTTCCGATACAGGTTGAAAACTACGTCCAGCTGTCGACTGAACCTGATTCTGCACCTCCATCAGACTCTCCTCAATATCCACTGCTCTATCCACAGCCTCAGCATACGTCGTAGGGGAACCAGCTAACACCATACGGAAAAACTCGGGCCTCAACCCTCTCAAAAACTTGTTCCACTTCGTCCTCTTCTGGTTCGCAACATGGGGAACATACGACAACAGCGAAGAAAACTGCCTGGAATACTCGGACACCCTCAAGTTCCATTGCTTCAGATTGTCGAACTCCCGCTCACGGTTGTTATAGAAAGACTCAGGGGTATACTCCTATCGAAAAGCTGCACAGAAGCTCTCCCAAGAAATCAAAACTCCAGTCTCTATCATGAAACGAGAAGTACCCTTCCACCAGCGTTGTGCATGCTCTCTCAATTGCAACACTGCTAACTTCAACCTCCTCTCTTGCGAGTACTCCACTGCGTCAAACAACTCTTCCATGTGCTCAAGCCAGCCTTCAGCCAACAGACCAGCCTCGACACCAGTAAACGTCGGGGGATTCATCCTCTGGAACCTAGCCAACACTAGCTCCATCTCTCCAATATGTCGAGTCACAAACAGACCAGCCTCGACACCAGTAAACGTCGGGGGATTCATCCTCTGGAACCTAGCCAACACTAGCTCCATCTCTCCAATATGCCGAGTCACATTATCCACCTCTGTCTATCTATCACGTCGGCGCAAAGGTATCTCCTGCTGCTCAACGTCCTCATCACTGCCCGGGGCTCTAGACTCCCCATCTACCTGCCTAGCAATCCAACTTCTACCTCTTCTCGGCGGCATCTACCAAAACTCAGAGGTAAGAAAACAAGTAGATAAATCACAGAGGCAAATAATCAAATCACACAATCACAGAATCAGTCAAAAATCAAAACTCAAACTCTGTGCATAGACTCAAGTGTGATCAAAAGAAACGAGCTTATCCCAGTTTAAGCTCTGATACCAAAAATGTCAGGCCACGTGCGCTAATACATCAATTAGTCACAAATATGCGAAAGCATCATAAAAATATGGGCTAAAATTTTTCAAATATAGGCCTGACCCAATATCATTCAAAATACATTCATATTCAAAATAAGAGTTTAACTCAAAACTCATACAGCATGCAATGAACAAGTAGTCAATCAACTTTACAGATCCCCTAATAAATATAGGCACAGGACATCCCCTGGCTCAAAATATTTATACATAACACTAGGACTCAAAATCAGAAAGGGGATCGACCAGATGAAGCTCCACTCTGTCCAGCCTAGTTACCTGAAGAACCTGTAATGGCCAACGCCGACCAAAACAGCCAAAAATAGGGAAAATAAATGAGGTCAAACCTCAGTACGAATATCACAATAAAAGCATCAATAATATCAAACAATGCAATATCTCAATCGTGCAATTCATGAAAAGGGCTACCAAGAATCATCGGTAGGCAAAGGCACAACGACTCAGCTGTGCAAATCTCATCAATCAACATAACCTTATGATCTTCAGGTGCGAAGACTCAGCCGACCATCACAAGGTAGTGTGGTATTCAGGCACGACGACTCAGCCGACCATCACAAGGCAGTGTGGTATTCAGGCACGACGACTCAGCCGACCATCACAAGGCAGTGTGGTATTCAGGCGCGATGACTCAACCGACCATCACAAGGCTGTGTGGTATTCAGGCACGATGACTCAGCCTGACACCACATCAATAACAGCGTTGGACCTTTCAGGCGCGATGACTCAGCCGGCCAATCACAACGTGCAAAGGAATTTAGCTCTTAAACGAATCAGGCTCAATATGTATGCGTGAATGCTCAACAGACCTCATACATATACCTCACGCACAAACAGATATGAGCACAGAAACATCATACAATCAACACAAAGCACAGCAACTAATACACGAAAGAAATATCCCAAAGCTGATAACAAAGCTGCTAAAATCTAGCTCAATCCGTACCTCAATTCAGCTTCTACCTCAACAGATCTTACAAAAACAAGGACGTAGCAATCCACTCAAGTCTACTGCCCTAGCAGCTTCACGACGAACTCAATGGAAGCCACTACCTGCTCAAATCTGTTAAGATATCTCAATATCAACTCAAATATGAACTCATACAGCTTAAATTCTAAAGCCACGTAGCTTACTCAGCTACCTCAACTCTACTGAGCACCACCCAGCTCTCAACGAAGCTTAAAATGAAAATAAATCACTTACCCAAAGCTGCTAAAGAACAGAAGAACTATGGGTCAACAATAGCGAAGACACACGAACACTGCAACAACTTCGCGCTCCTCAATTCCGGCGAATCTCGTCTCCAAACTGGTATCAATCGAATGCTCTAGAGAAGACGAGCTCAGTGCTACCAATCTTGCTCCAAACGGCTGCGTAAAATGATGTCAATCGACGGAAATAGGGTTTCGGATGAACAGTACCAATCGAGGGTTGTTGGGGATGAAGATAAGAAATATCAGGTTCGAAATACTCTAAGTGCTGATAGACACCTAATTTAGATCTCCAGATCCAAGCTACAGTGATTGTAAATCACTAGCAAATTCAGATCCTATCTCTTAAACAGAAGTCCCTCAAATCTGGCCTCAGCTATCACTCAGATCTGACTCTATAAACAAAACACGCGCTTACTTAACAAAACGACGTAGCATAGGAGTCCCGCTCTAGCAACAGATCCCGCTAAAACTCATCCAGACTTAACCACATAAACGCTCACATATGTTCACGCCCGCTAAACAGATTCCACTTACTAGTGTCAAATCTGAATACTCGGTACGACATCACATTACCTCTTGCAACGCCAAATCTGATTAGCACCTCAACGACAGCGTTTCGCTCCCTACTCGTGGCAATTCACGCAAACACATGAGGGACACATTTGGACATCTAGATTTCACTCAAATCTGAATCTCGCTAATTCCCGTGCAAGAATCCTAGAAGCTTATCTTCTACCAGCGATAGGCATCAAATCTGAAATTCCAAAAATCACCAAATCCTCACATCTGAAAACCCGATAATCAAAAACTCAATTAGCTAATCCTAATCCAAATATGATTAGAAAATAAATCATACCTAACAAGAATCCTAAAAGCTTATCTTCTACCAGCGATAGGCATCAAATCTGAAATTCCAAAAATCACCAAATCCTCACATCTGAAAACCCGATAATCAAAAACTCAATTAGCTAATCCTAATCCAAATCTGATTAGAAATAAATCATACTTAACAATTTCTAGTCCTGACAAAGCACGCCTTTCTTTCAATGGTTGAGCTGCAATCCAGCAGCTGTGAGGATATCCCATCTTCTTTGGGATATAATACCCAGTTCAGATTCAGTCTTCCCAAAGACTGAGATCCCTATGATGAACTTGTTACAAGTGCGTTCTGTGATCAGACCTGCACTTGATCACCGCACTTGTACTCGGCTCTGCACTTTAACACCTCACTTGTATGCTGCATTTGATCTGCGCTTGAGCCATTCTGCACTTCATCTCTCTACGCTTGAATCAATCTGCTCTTCTAATTCATCAAGCTGGTGAACCAGCTTGATGCTTCCTGCACTCTGGATTCCTGCACAACCTGCATAGCATCCCATGTTGGACCAGCTTGCACGTCCCCTCATCGTTCCAACTTAGATGTTCTTTGCTCGACCAGTTTGGGCGTCCCTTACTGTTCCAGCTTGAACATCTCCATGTTTCTTCAAACAAGTGTACTGCACAAGTCATATTAACCGTTAGTAAGATATTAAATGATTTGTGTCAATCAAAACTTAGATTCTGATCTGTATAAACAGATCAACAGAGATCTTGGTTTCAAAGAGGGGAACCCGAGCTCCCACAAGGGTTGGATGAGTAGGTACTTTTTTCATCAAGCGTAGACATGTCTTGCCGGGAAAATGCCTACACTCTATCCCCCTTGGCCCTCGACCTGACTAATTTCTTAGCTACTATGAGCGTGAAGTACTTCAATGCATGAGAGTTACTCAAGGAGTACCTTCTTTAGGTTTAGTCGGAAAGGTATCAGCTGGTTGGGGATTTAGGAATCACAGTTATTCCTGTTTATATTTATCTCAAATTTGTTATCCCGACCTTTTAACCCATGTTTCTCTTTTGTTTTGTAAACTATAGGATGAGCAAAGTAGAGACGATAAAATTCCTAAAGGACAAGAGCGTGCTATCTCCCCGAGCATAGGGAAGGGAGAGAGGAAGGCGCAATATGCGGATTAGGAGGGGCCTCGGAAGCACAAGGGAAAGGCGTCTGCCTGGGAATCCACCCCCGTGGTGGACTTGGAGACCACTGTGGTCGAGCCAGTTGCTCGAGGGAGGCACTCTGCCAGAAGTCCACAAGGGTACTTCCTGAGGCTCTAAATCTTCCCGAGCTCTCCTTTGTTGCCTCTCCTGAAGGTAGGGTATCTCTACAGTTCCTCTACCACATGGTTCTTGACAATGATCTCAATCTGTCAAGGCTCAATATGTATGCATGTATGCCAATCAATATCAATGCTCAATGCATACAATTCCCAATGCATACAATGCCCAATACGTAAAACAGAACATATATCAATCAATTCAACATTTCAATTTCACGTAATGCACATAACAACTTTCAAACAGACTTCACAACATGAAATATAGCCATGTCCACGCTCTAGGCTGCTAAGAGCTGCTCAATTCGTACCTTCACAGCTTCAATATACCTTAACAGGTCTCACAAACCACGGCCAGCAACTAAATCAAGCCCACGACCCTTGAAGCTTCACGGCCCAACTCCACTAAAAATTCTGAGAGCTGAAATCTGTTCCAAGGCCTCGAGAATCTGCTTAACACAAGCACAATTCTAAGCCTGAATATTCTAATACCTACGGCCAGAACTAATCTCAAGTTCTAAACATCTACGCAGGTATTAACTACAAGAATAGAGCTCAAATCAACGAGAAATGCTCACCCAAAAGCTCACGCTAGCAGGAGGTTCACAGATCTCACGACACGAATACACAGCACTTCGCGTTCCTCCTCCAACGCTGATTCAGGGTCTCTAATGGGTAGCAAACGAAAGAGCTAAGCTAGGGGAGTCCAGCGCAACCAAGATCGTCAAAAACACAGGCTGGAATCGATGGGAATCGGCGGTGGAAAGTTACGATGAACAGTAGCAAGTCGAGGGTTTCGAACAGAATGATAAGAAATGTCGGGTTGAGAAATATTCTAAATGTAGTTCGACACTTCTGTTTATTCCTCAACTCAAACGCTACTGTCTAAGTCAAACACCGACAAAAACAGATTCCTGCAACGTAAACTAGCGCTAAACAGATTTCTCCAAACCAGCGCTCACAATCATTCAATTCCAGCGCTTACGCTAACTCTCGCGCGCAAGTCCAAACGACGACGTATCGGTGACATCTGGTTGCTCCAACAATAACGCAAACCAGATCTCTCGCTCGCGCAATACACAACACGCTAAACGTTCACCACCCAAAACGACGACGCAGCAACTTAATGGAACGACGCCGCTTCACTCAAAACAAATCTCAGCGCCTTAGCCACGCATAATACTAAAACGAAGACGTAGCCACTAATTCCAACTACGTCGCACAGCAAGAACAGATCTCTCTTCTAAAACATAACGCTAGCGCTCGAAACAGATCTCTCAACTAAACGCGCTACACCAAATGTCAACTCCACATGTTAACCAACATGTGGCATCCTCCTACGCGCCCGCGCTAACATCAGCAGATCTCTTCATGCGAACTATCACCCGCGCTCAATACAACGAGACCAGATCTCTCAATCCAGCGATCACCCGCTACAGTGCCGTTGACCAGCGTTGACGTCTGGAAATCACGAAATGTAAGCGCCTAACTCCCGTGCCACTCTCGACCATCCAGACTTCACCAAAACGACACTGTTTTACTCAATTCTTGCGGCACTTCACGCAAAGCTAAGGAAAATAGATTTCTATCTAAATTTAACCAATTCGAGAACTATCACCCGCGCTCAATACAACGAGACCAGATCTCTCAATCCAGCGATCACCCGCTACAGTGCCGTTGACCAGCGTTGACGTCTGGAAATCACGAAATGTAAGCGCCTAACTCCCGTGCCACTCTCGACCATCCAGACTTCACCAAAACGACACTGTTTTACTCAATTCTTGCGGCACTTCACGCAAAGCTAAGGAAAAATAGATTTCTATCTAAATTTAACCAATTCGACTCCAAATCGCTACCAGATTTCACACGATAAACCCGAACTAAAATCTGGGCAACTCCAACTAGAGATCTGAATTTCCTCAAATCAGATTTCACCAAAAATTCGAAATTCCAGAAATCAAAAGTCTTAATTCTCGTGACTAATCTAACTCAAAATCCGATTAATCACAAGTCTAGAAATCTGATTCCTCACATTCTCCCCACCTTAAGAGATTTCGTCCTCGAAATCAAGGCAAACAAGGGTAAAAACAATCAAACATGCAAATCAGCACCAACTTATCAAATTCGAAGCAAAAACCAGAAATTTAACTGGAAAATTCGCACGATCAATGCTCAAACAGATGAGGCAGTCCTGTCTCATCTTTTCCTCAACTTCCCAGGTTTCTTCTTCTCGGCCATGCTTTCTCCATTGGACCATCACCAACGGAATTATCTTGTTCTTCAACTGCTTCTCCTTTATATCCAGAATCTGCACCGGATATTCGACATAGCTCAAGGCAGAATCCAGCTCAACTTCGTCGATTCTCAAAACATGGGACGGATCTGGCTCATATTTTCTCAACATAGACACATGAAAGACATCATGCATCGCTGCTAACTCCTCGGGCAACCTCAATCTATAAGACAACTGTCCAATCCGCTCAACGATCTCAAAGGGACCAACGAATCTGGCAGCCAATTTTCCTTTAAATCGGAATCGCATCACGCTCTTGAAAGGAGAAATCTTGAGAAACACATGGTCGCCAACCTCAAACTCCAAAGGTCTGCGCCTTCTGTTCGCGTAGCTCGAGAAACGGTCTTGAGCAGCTTTCATCCTACTCCTAATCAAATCAATCTGATCCTTCATATGCTGCACAAATTCAGGGGTAGAAAGCTGTCTCTCACCAACTTCTTGTTAGAGTAGATGCCCAACTAGCCAACTTGTGGCGTGTGGGTTCATAGACTCTTGTATGAAACGATCTTTATATATGATATTCGCATTTTATTTATGGAATTATTTACTTTCATTGTGTTGTATGATGATTAACAATTGCGTTGAGTAAAGACCTAGAATGCACTATAGTGTATGTTAGATGTGATAGTGGGTATGACGGCTATCATGAAACACATCTAATAGTCACTGTATATTCTGAATTAGTTCCTAGTCGATTGGGCCGTCAAAATGAGGATAAGGCCGCCCGAGCTCGAGACTAGTATCTGCGATGCAAAGTACCATGTTTCATTGGTATGGAACATTGTGATGTCCTGAGCATGCAGATAGATAGTGACCTGGTGATCTATCGAACTACCCTTGTTTTGACTTTCCAAGTGGTTACCATTTGTCGAGTGGATAAGTCCGAGGTCTTGGTTGTACTGATTAGTCCTCACGACTCGAAACGTCATTGAGACTCTACATGATAGGCGTCTCACTTTGACCCGTTTGCCGAATCACATGGGGTCATTAGGCGGCGGGATTGGGTGAGATCCCGATGCATGTAGGAGTCGATGCATCGTTGTCGAGGATTCACCGCTCGCAGACATGCGTGGATATCCTATGAAACGTCATTGAGACTCTACATGATAGGCGTCTCACTTTGACCCGTTTGCCGAATCACATGGGGTCATTAGGCGGCGGGATTGGGTGAGATCCCGATGCATGTAGGAGTCGATGCATCGTTGTCGAGGATTCACCGCTCGCAGACATGCGTGGATATCCTATGCTATCTGAGGGGATAATAGTGT
>KQ992316.1:192747-264150 GCA_001598015.1 Dorcoceras hygrometricum
AGAGATCGATCTACGGTCTCAAACAAGCATCGCGAAGTTGGAACCTGAGATTCGATGAAACAATTAAGGAGTTTGGTTTCATCAAGAATCCCGAGGAGCCATGTGTATACAAGAAGGTAGTTAAAAGCGCTGTGACATTCCTCGTACTTTATGTTGATGACATTCTACTCATTGGGAATGATGTAGGAATGCTGCAGTCAACTAAAGTCTGGTTGTCTAGTAGATTTTCGATGAAGGACTTGGGTGAAGCATCCTATATTCTTGGAATACAGATCTGTGGAATTTGGTTTCATCAAGAATCCCGAGGAGCCATGTGTATACAAGAAGGTAGTTAAAAGCGCTGTGACATTCCTCGTACTTTATGTTGATGACATTCTACTCATTGGGAATGATGTAGGAATGCTGCAGTCAACTAAAGTCTGGTTGTCTAGCAGATTTTCGATGAAGGACTTGGGTGAAGCATCCTATATTCTTGGAATACAGATCTGTCGGGATAGATCGAAATGGATGCTCGAACTCACCCAAGCCACCTACATCGATACCATACTTAAGAGGTTCTCTATGGAAGAGTCCAAGAGAGGACACCTACCTATGTGCCACGGGGTCACTCTATCTAAGTCTATGTGTTCGAAGACTGATGAGGAGATAGAGAGCATGACACGTGTGCCATATGCCTCGGCAATAGGTAGTATTATGTATGACATGATCTCGACTAGACCGGATGTCGCATATGCTCTGAGTGTCACGAGCCGCTACCAGGCCAACCCCGGCCAATTGCATTGGAAGGCTGTGAAGGATATTCTTAAGTACTTGCGAAGGACTAAGAATTGTTCATGATCTATGGGGGTGGTGAACTGAAACTGGAAGGCTACACTGATTCTAGCTTCCAGTGTGATGTGGATGATTCGAAGTCAACCTCTGGATTTGTATTCATGCTCAATGGTGGTGCTGTCTCTTTGAAGAGTTCCAAGCAAGACACCATCGCGGATTAAACCACTGAGGCTGAGTACATAGCAACATCAGCTGCTGCTAAGGAGGCGGTTTGGATAATGAATTTCGTCCAAGAGTTGGGCTTCATTCCTGATGGAGTTGGTCCAGTCCCGGTGTACTGCGAAAACACGGGTGCCGTTGCGCAAGCAAAGGAGCCTAGGTCTCACCAAAGATCCAAACATATACTGAGGAAATACCACATAATTCGGGATATTGTGACTAGAGGTGACATAGCAGTTGAGAGAGTCGCCTCTGCGGACAACGTTGCTGATCCACTTATGAAGCCCTTGCCAGGACCCTTGTTTGAAAAACATCGCGAAACAATGGGACTGCGTCTGATGAGTAGTTGGCTTTAGGGCAAGTGGGAGATTGTTAGAGTAGATGCCCAACTAGCCAACTTGTGGCGTGTGGGTTCATAGACTCTTGTATGAAACGATCTTTATATATGTTCGCATTTTATTTATGGCATTCTTTACTTTCATTGTGTTGTATGATGATTAACAATTGCGTTGAGTAAAGACCTAGAATGCACTATAGTGTATGTTAGATGTGATAGTGGGTATGACGGCTATCATGAAACACATCTAATAGTCATTGTGTATTCTGAATTAGTTCCTAATCGATTGGGCCGTCAAAATGAGGATAAGGCCGCCCGAGCTCGAGACTAGTATCTGCGATGCGAAGTACCATGTTTCATTGGTAGGGAACATTGTGATGTTCTGGGCATGTAGATAGATAGTGACCTGGTGATCTATCGAACTACCCTCGTTCGGACTTTCCAAGTGGTTACCATTGTCGAGTGGATAAGTCCGAGGTCTTGGTTGTACTGATTAGTCCTCACGACTCAAAACGTCATTGAGACTCTACATGATAGGCGTCTCACTTTGACCCGTTTGCCGACTCACATGAGGTCATTAGGCGGCGGGATTGGGTGAGATCCCGATGCATGTAGGAGTCGATGCATCGTTGTCGAGGATTCACCGCTCGCAGACATGCGTGGATATCCTATGCTATCTGAGGGGATATTGTGTATAAATCTCTGGCCAGAGTACTAGAAGTGTTTTAGGTAAATGGGTTTACCTAGTTACACTCGCGATGTCACTATTCGATCTCCAAGATGTATGCATAGCTATCGGATCTTTAGCGACTCTCGATTTACCAATGGTCGTTGATCTGATCGGGATATATGGATTGAAAGGACCGTACTGTACGCTAACCACGACCAACTGGTTCTTGCAGGCACTATCAGTGATACCTAGGGGATCATGGGGCGATGTTGCTAGACGCTCTTACCATGATCCGATGGGCAAGTCCGGAACTGTGATTCGGGAGCCGTAATGGTTGTGGGCCCACGGCTAGCTGTATCCCTGAACCATTGAGGGTCACACAAGTACTGGATTCGAGATTCCTACATGGATACTGAGCTCAATGTGTTGAGCATAGGAGGATGATTTTGGAAGTGCGACTTCCTAAAAGTCAACAGGGGTCAAATCGTGATTTCCGCTGTTGAGGGGCAAAATGGTCATTTTGCACTGGGATTCTGAAAAATGGTTTTTCAGATCATAACATTCAGTTTTGGAAACTGAGTCGATCGGTCTAATCTGATCGGCGATCGGAGTTATAATGAAGTCTCGGTGATGGGGATGAACTGAATGTTCATCCGTTGGACCCGGGCCCGTTGGGCCGGTCCAAGTCCATCTTTAATTCTATTTAATATAGACTTAAGCCTAGACTTCATAACTTAACACTTGACTTAATACTCAACCAGGCCCGTTGGGCCGGTCCAAGTCCATCTTTAATTCTATTTAATATAGACTTAAGCCTAGACTTCATAACTTAACACTTGACTTAATACTCAACCAAAAACCTATAAGTGGCCGCCCCCTTCCCTCCTCTCACAAAGCCGCCGCCGCCGTCGCTCGTCACCGCCGCCGCCGCCGCTTCTCTCGCCGGAAATTGTTCCGGCCAATCTTTTTGAGGAGAGTCCGTCCGCACCGATCTCTTCAGGCCTTCTAGTGCAGGATGACGAAGGAGTCTCGTCTCCGGTCGTGGACCTGATTGACGTAGTCTACCGCAATCTACCGTGAAGTTCCGGTTTCCTCGAGAAACTGGTCGGAGCCAGGCACGAGTTGCCAGCAAGGTATTCCATTAAACGCCCTATGAATGTCATAGATTTATGTTTTGTAATTAAACTGTATTGATCGTCTCCCGGTATTGTTTCTGTTCTTCCGTTGCCTCGCCGGGAGGCGTGATCCGGATCCGCCGTGGTTCCCTACAGAAACACATCGGGAAAATGACACGCTACTGGAACGTCACTAAGCTGCACACACGAAGAAGAAGATGCGTCCAACGCATAAATAATAAAACCAGCGTTCTCTGCTGACAGCAGGCTAAACATCTCCATCACTGAGATCAACGGTATCTTTGACTGAGAATCGTGACCGTAGAAGTTCCACTTCTCGCCAAACTGAGGCCTAAAACGCACGATCCCATGGAAGCAATCCACGGAGGCCCTATAACTGGATAACACATCCATTCCTATGATACAGTCGAAACCCCACAACGCTATCCTAATCAGGTTCGCTACTAGCACGTTCTCGTCGAACCTAAGAATTCCGTCCAATACAACTTCTTGGGAGAGTAGGCTCGCGCCAGCGGGAGTTGCGACAGAAACAACATCGCGCAAAATAGTGGTATACAGACCACGCTCAATCACAAAAGCATCAGCAATAAACGAATGCGATGCACCGGTGTCAAACAACACACGCGCAGGATAATCGAAAACAAAGAAACTAACTGAAATCACCCCGCTCGGCGTGCCCTCCGCCTGCTCCCTAGTAATGGCATTCACTTGGGATTGCTGGGGAAAAGCGATATGCTGCTGGGAAGACTGTCCGAAACGCGACGGACCAGGCTGCTGAAACGGCCTATATCGAGTCTCACCCAATCGCTTCTGCTGCTGCTGTCCAGGAAAAGGACGACCCATAGACGATCCACCACGTCCCTGCGGTGGTGCTGCAGCTTGCTGAGATCCAGCTAATGGACACACTCTCACAAAGTGCCCATACTACCCACAAACATTACACGATCCTTGCACCCAGTGCACTGTGTCGAAGGGTGCCTGCCACCACAAAATCCACAATACTCCACCTTGGAGCCACTGCTGCTAGAACTACCAGTACCAGAAGAACTAGAAACTCCTTTCTTCTTGAACTGGTGGCCACGAGGCCTAAACCTCTGGCGTCCCGACTGCTGAGATAACTGCTGCTGCGGGGAAGGCTGAGACGACTGGGATGACTGGGAAGGTTGCGCTCCCTGAACCACTGGACGACTACTCTGCACCACTTGCGGCGTACGAGACCGACGGTTCCTCAAACCCTCCTCGATATCAATCGCACTATCCACAGCCTTTGCATAGCTCTTTGGTTTACTCGACAAAACCAGGTATACAGCTCCTCATTTAGCCCTTCAAGAAACTTAGTCCTCTTCGCTCTCTCTCTGCCAGCGGTTCCTCAAACCCTCCTCGATATCAATCGCACTATCCACAGCCTTTGCATAGCTCTTTGGTTTACTCGACAAAACCAAGGTATACAGCTCCTCATTTAGCCCTTCAAGAAACTTAGTCCTCTTCGCTCTCTCTCTGCCAGCAACATGCGGCACATACGCAAGAAGGGAAGAAAACCTACGGGCATACTCTCTAGCAGACATGGAACCTTGCTCCAAGTTATCGAACTCACGCTGACGGGCGTTCACATAGGACTCCGGGACATACTCCTGACGAAAAGCAACACAGAAACTATCCCACAAAATCCCCACACCCGTATCTTCCAAAGTCCTCGAAGCGCCTCTCCACCAACGCTCCGCACCTTTCCTCAGCTGGAAGGTAGCCAAGCTCAACTTGAGCTCATCATCAAACCACACACGACTGATATGCTGCAACCAAGAGTCAGCATCCTCACTAGACTCATCCCCATTGAAAAATCTGAGGACTCATACGCTGGAACCTCGCCATCACCAGTTCCATGCTATCCATGCGGGCTGTCAACTCGTAAACCTCTACTTTACCCTGTCTATCGTGCTCACGAGAGGGAAAACTGCACTGATCCTCGTTCTGACCACCAGACTCTTCCTGAAACTATCCTATACCTCTACCCCTACATCTAGGTGGCATCTATGAAGGCACTAAACAGGATAAGATCACACAGAACAGATACAGCACATAGGTCACATAGTCATGCACAAGAAACACACAACACGGTGCCTAGACTCAAGTGTGATCAAACGAAATCGAGCTTATCCTAGCTAAAGCTCTGATACCAAAAATGTCAGGCCTCGTGCACACTCAGAGTTAAACCACGCCAAAAACATAGCGGAATCTATAAAAAGTGGCTTAAAATTTTTTGCTTGGCCTGACGGTTTAAAACATGTAATTTAAAATAACATAATACTGAAAATAATCCCAGTTTACATTTCGAAATACATCAGTACAGCAATACAAATAATAGCAACAATACAACAGCTGGCAATGCTACAGCTGAATTAAAACTAAAGCACAGGGAATTCCTCGGCTGACAGCTCTAGTACATAATATGCTATACGCTAACTGGGACACTCTATCCACCACCTGGGGCACCACCAGCTGGATCAAAGCCACGCCCAGCTGTGAATCCTAGAAAACTTGTACAACCAGCAAGCAACAACAACCAGCCCCTGAGGGACCTCGGGGTCAAACCCCAGTACGGAGAGCAACAATACAGCAAGAAGAAAGCAGTAGATAAACATAAAAATGCTATGAAGGAGATCGAAGTACAATCGAAAGCTGAAGGATCTCAAAGCAGCAACTCGACAGCTGGATAACAACTCAACAGCTGGAAGACAGTAGTCACAGAATGTATATTGAGTATATGGGAGCTACCCACTCGTCTCACGTATACTGTACCAGATGCAACAATAGCTCAACCTGCTGTTGCCCACTCATGAGGTGTGGGAGCTACCCACTCCGCCCAGAGCGGCTAACAGTCCCAGCAGGGAGATTGAGGGAAGGGAGTTACCTGCACGCCTCCAGCTCTAAGGTATACAGGAGTTACCCGCTCGTCCTTAAGCCCAGCATCCTGGTACGCACAGATCGAATACAAGGCATAGCTAGCAAAACAGAGCCCAACGGCTGAATATGCGTGTATGCAAATGAAACAGCTGATATTATAAACAAGCACAATAATAACAGCAAAGAGCATATACAGCAAGGCACGTAATCCACGCTCAATCCAAAGCTGCAACAAAGCTCAAAATCCATACCTTAACTTCTGAATTATACCCAGCACATGCAGATTGCCACAATGGCAGTCCTAGCAACGCAGATCCACCACCCCAAAAAGCTAGGAACTGATACGAAATCCGACGCTTATGCTCACGAACTATAGAAGGGAGATGTCTCAGCGATCCTCTTCCAGCTCCTCCGCTGCCTACGAAAAGGGTATGAGACGACCACATTAGCAAGAGGAGTCCAACGCTACCACTCTAGCTCTAGTCAGAGCTATCTACCGACGGCAACTGAAACGAAGAAGATTACTGTGAACAGTAACTAGGGTATCACAACAAGATAAGGTTCATGGGAAATAGTTTTAAGTGTCGGGGAAACAATAATTGAACGCAAGGACCAAGTCCTCTATTTATAGTCACAACTGACTAACTAGAAAATAGATCCACCGACAACTTCAGCTTTCACAGCTGATATCCCAACCAACAGCTGAATCTCACATAACCTAAGTCCTATCGCTAAACAGCGATCAACTAAATCAAACGACGTCGCAGAGGGACACGTCACCTGCTACCTACTGCTGATCGACTAACCAACAGCTGATCGCTCACTCAACAGCTGATCCCTCAATCAGCAGCTGGATACACGCACAACCCAACAACTGAGTCCTGGCGCTACATTGAAACGCTGTCGTTCCAACTAATCCAAATGACGACGTAGAACCACTCACTGCTGAAACACGCTAGCGCACTCTCTATTGCTCAGCGACTGCTGATCTCGCTACAACTGCTGAATACAACTACTCAGCTACAGCTGCTGACGTCACCAGTGCTGAACGCCAACATCTAGTGATAACTCGCGCTAACTACTGATCGCTGAACTCAATGCTGAACCCAAAACCCGATAGCTTCCCTAAGCCTATCGACTCAAAGTTGATCTCAACAAAACCCGATAATTAACGAAATTAATCTCATCAGCTTTCGGGTCTCACAGAGACTTCAAGAACTACCTAAGCACAAGCGAAAGGATTTGAAACTTGAAGAGTTGATCTGTGTTGAAGCGAAATTGGCTAAGGCTCCACTACATTCCGTAACAAGAAGTACAAAGCCACTTGAGTTAAGTCACACCGATGTGTGTGATTTAAAACTCATGCAAACTAGAGGTGGCAAAAAGTATTTCATAATGTTTATCGATGATTGCACAAGATATTGCTATGTTTAATTATTAAGAAATAAGGATGAAGCAATAGAAGCTTTCAAAAATTATAAGAATGAAGTTGAGAATCAATTGACATCCTAAATCAAAATGATTCGAAGTGATAGAGGTTGAGAATATGTCGCTCTGTTTGAAGAATTTTGTTCAAACTGGCACAATTCATCAGACCACATCACCATACTCACCTCGCTCTAATGGGGTTGCAGAACGCAAAATCGAACTCTAAAAGAGATGATGAACTTTCTCATAAATTCTGGCTTACCTCAAAACCTATGGGGGGAAGCAATTTTGTCTACAAATCACATTCTTAACAAGATACCACACAAAGGTAAAGATGAAACTCCTTATGAGTTATGAAAGGGTCGAAAAACATCTTACAAATACCTTAAGGTGTGTGGGTGCTTGGAAAAATTAGAAATACCTAAACCAAATCAAATCAAGATAGACCCTAAAAACATGATTGCGTTTTTATAGGATATGCACACAATAGCAGTGCATATCGCTTCTTGGTTCGTAAATCAGAAATTTATAATATTAGTGAAGGAACAATCATGGAATCAAGGAATGCTGTGTTCTTTAAATGCAACTTTTCCTGTAAAGAAAAGATAGAAGGCTCTACCAAGAGACCTTATGAAATAACGATTGAATCCAACGAACCAAATGATGAACCTAGACGGATTTAAAGATCAAGGATTGGAAAATCACCTGGTCCTGAATTCCTAACATACATGTTAGATGATGAACCTCGAACCATTCAGGAAACCTTGTCTAATCCGGCAGCACCTTTCTAAAAGAAGCTATACAAGATGAAATATCATGACCATACCTGGGAGTTAACTGATCTTCCCCCGGGTTGAAAACCTTAAGGATGTAAATGGATCTTAAAATGAAATATAAAGAAGATGGATCTATAGACAAGTACAAGGCTTGTTTTGTTGTTAAAGGGTTTCGACAAAAGGAAGGGTATGACTTCTTCGACACGTATTCTCCAGTCACCAGGATTACATCCATTCGTGTTCTGATCTCTATTGCAGCATTGCATGACCTTGAGATTCATCAAATGGATGTGAAGACTGTAATTTTGAATGGATAACTCGATGAAAAAATTTACATGGAACAACTCGAAGGGTTTGATATACCCGACAAGAAAAGAAAGTTTGTAAACTTGTTAAGTCACTATATGGACTAAAAAAAGCACCAAAACAGTGGCATGAAATTTTTTAATCTACAATGAAGTCAAATGGATTCAAAATCAACGAGTGTAACAAATATGTCTACATCAAATTTACTTCAAGTTGGTATATAATTGTGTGCCTTTACGTTGATGATATGCTAATCATGTGAAATAATCATAAGTCGATTATTAATACAAAGGAAATGTTGAAAAAATATTTCGACACGAACCCGTAAGAACCTTTGGGTCGTCGTGATACCAATTGTAGGATCGAGCGCCTGCCGCTTTACCAAAAGCTATAGCTGGTGGTAACGGTGCAACTCCAATCTTTTAAACCGTATAGCAACACAAGCGCCACGTTTCGATCGCTCTACCTAGCAGGGGCAATTATTGCACTCCAACAATTATACAAGGGATCAAGATCTTTAGGACACTAGATGATATTTTATTATCACAAACCCATTATATTGAAAAGTTACTTGAACGATTCAGTACTTTGGTGAGTCGTCCTGCTAGAACACCAATAGACTTGGTGTTCACTTAGCAAAGAATCGTGGAGAACCTGTCTCTCAACTTGACAATGCAAGGGTAATAAGGTACTTAATATTTCTAACAAACTGTACTCGCCTAGACCTTGCATACACCATAAACAAATTGAGTAGGTTCACGAGCAATCCAAGTAAATATCACTAGAACGCCTTAACAAGAGTGCTTGGATATTTAAGGTATACATCAAACTATGGTTTAATATATACGAAATATCCAGAAGTATTAGAAGGATATTGTGATGCTAATTGGATATCGGACACAAAAGACTCTAAGTCCACTAGTGGATACGTGTTCACTGTTGGGGAACCGTGGCGGATCCGGATCACGGCTGCGTGCGAGGCAGCGGAAGAACGAAATTTGGGCCGGGAGACGATCAATAAAATTCAATAAACTTGCAAGCTATGACCATTCATAGGGTGTTTCTCGGGGTTACCTTTCTAGCAACTCGTGCCTGGCTCCGACCAGTTTCGCGAGGAAACCGGCACTTCACGGTAGGCGGCGGTAGATTTCGTCAATCAGGTCCACGACCGGAAGCGAGACTCCTTCGTCAGCCTGCACTAGAAGGACTGACGAGATCAGCGCGGACGGACTCTCCTCGTCAAGTTGGCCGGAACGAATTCCGGCGAAGTGAGGCGGCGGCGCCGGCGCGTGAGACACGGCGGCGTTTGGAGGAGAGGTGGGGCGGCGGCTTCTTAAGCTCTAGGGTTAGGGTTTTAGTTTTGAGTGTTGTGTGTTATTATGAAGCTTAAGTCTACATTAAGTAGACTTAATGATGGACTTGGACCGGCCCAACGGGCCTGGGTCCAACGGATGAACATTCAGTTCATCCCCATCACCGTGACTTCATCATAACTCCGATCACCGATCAGATCGGACCGATCGACTCAATTTCCGAAACTGAATAATATGATCTGAAAAACCATTTTTCAGAACCCCAGTGCAAAATGACCGTTTTGCCCCTCAACAGCGGAAAATCACGATTTGACCCCTGTTGACTTTTAGGAAGTCGCACTCCTCAAAATCCTCTTCCTATGATCAAACCATTGAGCTCAGTATCCGTGCGGGAATCTCGAATCCAGTACTTGTATGACCCTCAATGGTTCAGGGATACAGCTAGCCGTGGGCCCACAACCATTGCGGCTCCGGAATCACAATTCCGGACTTGCCAATCGGATCATGATAAGAGCGTCTAGCAACATCGCCCCATGATCCCCTATGTATCACTGATATTGCCTGCAAGAACTAGTTGGTCGTGGTTAGCGTACAGTACAGTCCTTTCAATCCATATATCCCGATCAGATCAACGACCATTGATAAATCGAGAGTCGCTAAAGATCCGATAGCTATGCATACATCTTGGAGATCGAATAGTGACATCGCGAGTGTAACTAGGTAAACACATTTACCTAAAACACTTCTAGTACTCTGGCTAGAGATTTATACACTATTATCCCCTCAGATAGCATAGGATATCCACGCATGTCTGCGAGCGGTGAATCCTCGACAACGATGCATCGACTCCTACATGCATCGGGGTCTCACCCAATCCCGCCGCCTGATGACCCCAAGTGAGTCGGCAAACGGGTCAAAGTGAGACGCCTATCATGTAGAGTCTCAATGACGTTTCGAGTCTTGAGGACTAATCAGTACAACCAAGACCTCGGACTTATCCACTCGACAAATGGTAACTACTTGGAAAGTCCGAACGAGGGTAGTTCGATAGATCACCAGGTCACTATCTATCTTCATGCTCAGAACATCACAATGTTCCCTACCAATGAAACATGGTACTTCGCATCGCAGATACTAGTCTCATGCTCGGGCGGCCTTATCCTCATTTTGACGGCCCAATCGACTAGGAACTTGTTCAGAATACACAGTGACTATTAGATGTGTTTCATGATAGCCGTCATACCCACTATCACATCTAACATACACTATAGTGCATTCTAGGTCTTTACTCAACGCAATTGTTAATCATCATACAAGACAATGAAAGTAAAGAATGCCATATAGATAAATGCGAATATCATATATAAAGATCGTTTCATACAAGAGTCTATGAACCCACATGCCACAAGTTGGCTAGTTGGGCATCTACTCTAACAATCTCCCACTTGCCCTAAAGCCAACTACTCATCAGTCGCAGTCCCATTGTTTCGCGATGTTTCTCAAACAACGGTCCAGGCAAGGGCTTCGTAAGTGGATCAGCAACGTTGTCCGCAGAGGCGACTCTCTCAACTGCTATGTCACCTCTAGCCACAATATCCCGGATTATGTGGTATTTCCTCAGTATGTGTTTGTATCTTTGGTGAGACCTAGGCTCCTTTGCTTGCGTAACGGCACCCGTGTTGTCGCAGTACACCGGGACTGGACCAACTCCATTAGGAATGACGCCCAACTCTTGGACAAAATTCCTTATCCAAACGGCCTCCTTAGCAGCAGCTGATGCTGCGATGTACTCAGCCTCAGTGGTTGAATCCCCGATGGTGTCTTGCTTGGAACTCTTCCAAGAGACAGCACCACCTTTGAGCATGAATACAAATCCAGAGGTTGATTTCGAATCATCCACGTCACATTGGAAGCTAGAATCAGTGTAGCCTTCCAGTTTCAGTTCACCACCCCCATAGACCATGAACATATTCTTAGTCCTTCGCAAGTACTTAAGAATATCCTTCACGGCCTTCCAATGCAATTGGCCGGGGTTGTCCTGGTAGCGGCTCGTGACACTCAGAGCATATGCGACATCCGGTCTAGTCGAGATCATGCCATACATAATACTACCTATTGTCGAGGCATATGGCACACGTGTCATACTCTCTATCTCCTCATCAGTCTTCGAACACATAGACTTAGATAGAGTGACCCCGTGGCACATAGGTAGGTGTCCTCTCTTGGACTCTTCCATAGAGAACCTCTTAAGTATGGTATCTATGTAGGTAGCTTGGGTGAGTCCGAGCATCCGTTTCGATCTATCCCGATAGATCTGTATTCCAAGAATATAGGATGCTTCACCCATGTCCTTCATCGAAAATCTACTAGACAACCATACTTTAGTTGACTGCAACATTCCTACATCATTCCCAATGAGTAGAATGTCATCAACATAAAGTACGAGAAATGTCACAGCGCTTTTAACTACCTTCTTATAAACACATGGCTCCTCGGGATTCTTGATGAACCAAATTCCTTAATTGTTTCATCGAATCTTAGGTTCCAAGCCATTCTTGGTAGTTCAGACCGGTGAACTTGTTGCTATCCAGTATAGCAGCGAGCGGGTTTTTCATCGAAACCATTTTATAATGCAGTAATACTGAAAAGGAAAGCAGACATACATCACTAACTATATAAGATATAAGCTAAGACATAAAACATGGTCGTTAAGTTTTATGAATTATCCTCCCACTATTTTAACGATTTCACCACCCTCTAATGAAATCGAGAAAGCAAGTTTCTTTAGTGGGTACACGGAGCCCAATCAAGCGATCATGGACCCGAATAATATCAGCCATCCATGAACCCCCAAAGGTAGTTTTCGATTGCAAGCGGTGCAACCTCCATGTATTCACCTCACGTCCAGTAAGGGCCCAATAATATGACGCCGTTTACTATCACGTGTCAAGATGACCCATCAATGTTGAGTCGTGAAGGACGGTCCCCTTAACGTCCCCAATAATATGAGCCAACGTTAAAGGGAGTTCCAACCGAACTCACAACAATTGTCAATGGCTTGGACAGCTTTCCGGCATACATGACCCCCTCAATAATATGAGCTGGGCCATGTATACGGGTAGCATCGACGTACACCCATTGTTGATGGAAGGTAGGGATAATTTAAACAAATTTAAATACCCTTTAGTTTATCGAATAAAAATTTATCTTGAGATAAGTTTTAAATCATATTTAAAACGAGGTATTTTATTTTTGAAAATTTTGTCTCATGCATTTATTTTAAATCAAATTTAAAACATGCAACATGCAGATTCAATTAAACTATATATCACATATATATAAATATTGGGATGATCGATAGCAAGAGCTATGCGGTCCGTGGTTGCCAGTCAAGGACCTGGATCCAATCCTAGGGGTAATGCAATATGCAATGCAATCCTATTACAATGCTTCCGGTTTTACAGATCTTCGGTCTTCAATATCCTTGATCGTCATTGTCCACCGTCTTCGGATGTCCTCCCACTAAATCTAGTAATTTTACATTTAAATTTACCATGACATAATAAGGGATACATTTATCAAGGGGTGGGAATGGGCCACAAACAGGCCCACTTTAAATGATAATCAAAATATTTACAAACCGAATCACAAAAATCTATCGCATACACCTAACAAATTGGGCACGACTCTCGATCATCCCAATCATGCAAATAATATAATTAACATGCATAAATTAAATAATCAAATTATTTATCCACAAAATCATATTTTAATTACGAAATCGCATTTTATAAATAAAATCGTATTTTGTCGATAAAATCAAATTTTAATCAACAAAATCATATTTAATTTATAAAATCATATTTCAAAATTAAAATCGCATTTTGCAATTTTAATTATATCAAATTGGGCTTAAAACAATTTAAGACCCAAAAATCTCAAAATTTCAAAATCGACAAAAACGGGCCCGATATCGAAATCGGCCCGAAAACTTCATGGGCTGCCCGGGACAGGCCCGAAAAAAACCCTAGAAGAATTCAGCCATCACGATATCGCTGGAGCATCGCCGGACGGCGGCAGCACGGCGGCCGCCGCCGCCACCATGTTGCGTGCGGCACTCGGCCGCACATGGCATAATTTATTGTTCAGATCTGAGCCTTTGCTCTGATACCACTGTTGGGGAACCGTGGCGGATCCGGATCACGCCTCCCGACGAGGCAGCGGAAGAACAAAATTTGGGCCGGGAGACGATCAATACAATTCAATAAACATGCAAGCTATGATCATTCATAGGGTGTTTCTCGAGGTTACCTTTCTGGCAACTCGTGCCTGGCTCCGACCAGTTTCGCGAGGAAACCGGCACTTCACGGTAGGCGGCGGTAGATTTCGTCAATCATGTCCACGATCGGAAGCGAGACTCATTCGTCAGCCTGAACTAGAAGGCCTGACGAGATCGGCGCGGACGGACTCTCCTCGTCAAGTTGGCCGGAACGAATTCCGGCGAAGCGAGGCGGCGGCGGCGGCGCGTGAGACACGGCGGCGGCGGCGGCTTTTGGAGGAGAGGTGGGGCGGCGGCTTCTTATGCTCTAGGGTTAGGGTTTTAGTTTTGAGTGTTGTGTGTTATTATGAAGCTTAAGTCTACATTAAGTAGACTTAATGATGGACTTGGACCGGCCCAACGGGCCTGGGTCCAACGGATGAACATTCAGTTCATCCCCATCACCGTGACTTCATCATAAATTCGATCGTCGATCAGATCGGACCGATCGACTCAGTTTCCGAAACTGAACACTATGATCTGAAAAACCATTTTTCAGAACCCTAGTGCAAAATGACCGTTTTGCCCCTCAACAGCGGGAAATCACGATTTGACCCCTGTTGACTTTTAGGAAGTCGCACTCCTCAAAATCCTCTTCCTATGCTCAAACCATTGAGCTCAGTATCCGTGCGGGAATCTCGAATCCAGTACTTGTGTGACCCTCAATGGTTCAGGGATACAGCTAGCCGTGGGCCACAACCATTGCGGCTCCGGAATCACAATTCCGGACTTGCCCATCGGATCATGGTAATAGCGTCTAGAAACATCGCCCCATGATCCCCTAGGTATCACTGATAGTGCCTGCAAGAACCAGTTGGTCGTGGTTAGCGTACAGTACGGTCCTTTCAATCCATATATCCCGATCAGATCAACGATCATTGGTAAATCGAGAGTCGCTAGAGATCCGATAGCTATGCAAACATCTTGGAGATCGAATAGTGACATCGCGAGTGTAACTAGGTAAACACATTTACCTAAAACACTTCTAGTACTCTGGCCAGAGATTTATACACTATTATCCCCTCAGATAGCATAGGATATCCACGCATGTCTGCGAGCGGTGAATCCTCGACAACGATGCATCGACTCCTACATGCATCGGGGTCTCACCCAATCCCGCCGTCTGATGACCCCAAGTGAGTCGGCAAACGGGTCAAAGTGAGACGCCTATCATGTAGAGTCTCAATGACGTTTCGAGTCGTGAGGACTAATCAGTACAACCAAGACCTCGGACTTACTCGACAAATGGTAACCACTTGGAAAGTCCGAACGAGGGTAGTTCGATAGATCACCAGGTCCCTATATATCTGCATGCTCAGAACATCACAATGTTCCCTACCAATGAAACATGATACTTCGCATCGCAGATACTAGTCTCATGATCGGGAGGCCTTATCCTCATTTTGACGGCCCAATCGACTAGGAACTTGTTCAGAATACACAGTGACTATTAGATGTGTTTCATGATAGCCGTCATACCCACTATCATATCTAACATACACTATAGTGCATTCTAGGTCTTTACTCAATGCAATTGTTAATTATCATACAACACAATGAAAGTAAAGAATGCCATATAGATAAATGCGAATATCATATATAAAGATCCTTTTATACAAGAGCCTATGAACCCACATGCCATAAGTTGGCTAGTTGGGCATCTACTCTAACATTCACTATAGGTGGAGGAGCAGTGTCTTGAAAATCATCTAATTAAACGTGTATAGCTCGATCAACGATGGAGTCAAAGTTTATTGGTTTAGATAAAGTAGGGGAAGAAGCCGAGTGGCAAAGAAACTTCCTTGAAGATATTCCTTGTTGAATAAGTCAGTGCCTTCTATTGTCATTCATTGTGATAGTCAATCAACAATAGGAAGAGAACAAAGAAATATGTATAATGGTAAGTCTCGAAATATTCGTCGAAGACACAATACCATTAGACAATTGATCTCTAATGGAGTTATTTCGGTTGACTACATAAGGTCAAGGAAAACCTAGCAGATCTGTTTACTAAAGGTATAAATAGAGATCAAATGTACAAACTGTTAGAGTAGGTGTCCAACTAGCCAACTTGTGGCGTGTGGGTTCTTGGTGACTCTTTGTAAACGATCTTTATTTATGGAATTCGTATTCTTTTATGACATTCTTTATCTTCATTATTTTATAATGTTAACAATTGCGTTGGATAAAGACCTAGAATACACCATAGTGTATGTTAGATGTGATAGTGGATATGATGGCTATCATGGAACACATCTAATAGTCACTGTGTGTTCTAAACTCGTTCCTAGTCGATTGGGCCGTCAAAATGAGGATAAGGCCGCCCGAGTTTGAGACTAGCATCTGCGATGTGAAGTACCACGTCTCACTGGTAGGGAACATTGTGATGTTCTGAGCATGCAGATGGATAGTGATCTGGTGATCTATCGAACTACCTTCGTTCGGACTTTCCAAGTGGTTACCATTTTTCGAGTGGATTAAGTTCTAGGTCTTGGTTGTACAGATTAGCCCTTATTACTCGAAATGTCATTGAGACTCTACATGATAGGTGCCTCACTTTGACCCGTTTATCGACTCAGTTGGGGTCATTAGGTGACGTGATTGGGTGAGGTCCCGATGCATGTAGGAGTCGATGCTTCGTTGTCGAGGATTCACCGCTCGCCTTTGTGCATGGATATCCTATGCTATCTGAGGAGATAATAGTGTGATAAATCTCTGGCCAGAGTACTAGATGTGTTTTTGGTAAATGGGTTTACCTAGTAACACACGCGATGTCACTATTTGATCTCCGAGATGTATGCATGGTTATTGGATCTCTAGCGACTCTCGATTTACCAATGATCGTTGATCTGATCGGGATATATGTGTTGAAAGGACCGTACTGTACGCTAACCATGACCGACTGGTTCTTGCAGGCACTATCGGTGATACATAGGGGATCATGGAGCGATGTTGCTAGACGCTTTACCATGATCCGATGGGCTAGTCCGAAAATGTGGTTTCTGAGTCACACATGTTGTGGGCCCACGGCTAGCTGTATCCCTGAACCATTGAGGGTCACACAAGTACTGGTTTCTCGATTCCCGCACGAAAATTAAGCTCAGTTTGTTGATCATAGGAGGAGGAAGGATGGAAGTGTGACTTCCTAAAATTAAACAGGGGTCAAAATGCAATTTCCCTAAAGTTTGGGCTAGTTTGACTATCCTTGAAACTTGCAGGGGCCAAACTGCTATTTTGGACTAGGTGGTCCGAAAAATTGTTTTCGCATCAGAATACTCAGTTTTGTAAACTATGTAGATCGGTCCGATCTGATCGTCGATCGGGATTACTGCTATTTTGGACTAGGTGGTCCGAAAAATTGTTTTCGCATCAGAATACTCAGTTTTGTAAACTATGTAGATCGGTCCGATCTGATCGTCGATCGGGATTATGATGGAGCCACGGTGATGGACTTGAAACGAATGTTCACCCTGGGCCTGGGCCCGACCCAAGCCCATTGGACCGGTTCAAGCCCATGTATCATCTATATATATTGGCCCTAGGGTTGAATTACATACAACAACACACTCCACAAACCGTAGAGCACGCCTCCCTCCCTTCTCC
Organism: Dorcoceras hygrometricum; assembly: GCA_001598015.1. Lineage (NCBI taxonomy): Eukaryota > Viridiplantae > Streptophyta > Magnoliopsida > Lamiales > Gesneriaceae > Dorcoceras > Dorcoceras hygrometricum. Next base: position 210,526 of record KQ992316.1, read on the forward strand.
CACTCCTCTCGACCGCCGCCTCTCCTTGCCGTCGCCGCCCGCCGCCGTCGTCGGACTTGTTCTGACCGTCTCGATGAGGAGATTCCGTCCGTGAAATATTCATCGCGTTTTCTAGTGCAGACCGACGAAGGGATCAAGATTTCAGTCGTAGACCGGATTAGGAGACGACAACCGCCTACCGTTGAAGTGGCGATTTCCTCGTGAAATTGGTCGGAGCCAGGCGCCTAGACGCCAGCAAGGTACCAATCTAAAACACCCTATGGATGTTTTATTGCTGTATTTGTTATGTATTGACCGTTCCCGGTGCAAAATTTTGAAATCTTCCGCTGCGCCCCGGGAGCGGGACCGGATCCGCCGCTGCGCCAACACAAACTGATGGACGGAATGAGATTAAAACCCACAAAATAAAATGTTTATAGTGGTAACCCAACCTTGAGAATTGGAGATCCCAAGATCTTGGTTCAAAGGGACCACTAAGTTATAAACATCAGTACGAATACTTGGAACCTGTAAAGTCTCATTCCTGTCAAATCCAAGTAAGACATACCTGCAACATGTGGTGAGGTTAAACTTGCTTTTAGTAATTCCTATACCTAAAAGGTAGGGTATGGCAGGATACCCTCAATAAGAGATCACCTATATAAGTGAGAAGTAATGGCCGGTTCAAATGGAAAAACACTTATGAATCTAAGATATGGTCCAGGGCCGAAAAGGACACAACAATGAGAACAAAATATGTTAAGAGTTATTCTTGTGTAAGTATCATTGTCTTGATTTACACAAACGGTTAGCTAGTTCAAGATATCAAGTCACTACCTAACTGGTAAATCCGATGGTATGTTACTAAGAAATGTTCAAGGTCAAAACTACCTATCCTGATGCAATAATAATTCACAAAGAATTTTCAAACGAGTCAGTACACGTGAATTGATTTCATCCATGTGGGGATTGTTGGGTAATATGTGAATGAAAAGCAGTCTGGTCGCGAGCTGAGTCAGGTTGAGAACAGTCAGGACGCGAGTTGTGTCAGGTCACAAGCAGTCAGGAAGCGAGCTGTGTCAGGTCACAAACAGTCTGATAGCAAGCTATCAGGTCGCGAGCCGTGTCAGCGGTCATATCATAGGCTGTGTCGAGGCCCTAAGCTGAGTTGACACCCGCGAGCTGAGTTGACCCCCGCGATCTGGATTGACCCCCACGAGCTGAGTTGACCGTCATTGACCGTCCTGACTGAGATGAGTACTCCATGCTGTTTCCAATGCGTGATCTGGTCCGAAGCCCTGAGCTGATCCGAGCAGGCGTGCTGATCTGCACAATCTGGTCCGAAGCCTCGAGCTGATCTGGGCAAGAGTGCAGATCTGCACCGGATCGAACCGGTTCTTCTGAAACAGTACACCTGTTCGTACGGGAATGCTACATGTTCCATTTTCCACATGAAGCAATGCGCGTGTTCGAAGCAGTGCAAGTGTTCGCAATAGTGCATTCGCAACAGTGCAACTGTTCGAAGCAGTGCACCTATTCAAAGAAGTGCACCTGTTCGGGATGGAGTTACTCGATATCATGCGTCCATTCAAGGCAACCGACCACATATTATAAATACAAATAGTTTAGGCATTCAAGAAAAAGTTCATTCTGCATTTGTTGCCTTCTGCACTATATTTGCCCTCTGTTTTCCCCTGCGTTCTGTTCCCGACTCCAACAATGTTCGAACACTTACTTTGTTCGATGTAATTACTCAGTGTGGTACTACACTTCGTAATTCGTTATATCTTAGGGATGATTGTCGCAACGAGAACATTATACTCGAAAAATTTCGTTTTGCGGAAAGAGGACTTTACTCGCCTCGACCAATCTAAGTTCGTGTACTGTTGTTCAACAGATTAGTGACTCCAACAATTTCTTCATGGTATGCCCAACTGAAACAACTCATCAACGTAAATAAATTTACAGACAACCACTTGAATCCAAAAACGCATTCATTTATCAAAGAGTCTACATTCTATATCTGTAAAAGTTCAATATACAAACAGCTGATTTCAGACATTAATCATTTCAATTCTTACATAATCTCTAAGTAAGGATCTGGTACAACAATTCATTAAGGAATAAACAAAGGGATCACCTACGACTGCCAAATCAGCTCCAAAATTCTCGGTTGCCAATCGAACAACTGCCATCCGCTTTTGAACTGCTTCCCTCGTAATCGAGGGTCCACTTCTCAAACGTGCAATCAATGAAGTCATAGTAGCCACCATGAATAGAAAGCAACCCGTTTTTCACCCGTTCTTCTATCCATGGATAACTGAGTAAGTTCAATAATGAACTGTTAATAGATTCCTGCACAAGTTTAACAAAGTCTAATCAATATCCAGCCAAGAGATTGAATGAACTCTAGCCTGTATACAATCGAAAATCGCAATAAGGAACTCGAACTGTTAAAAAACTTTGCCGGCGAGCCTCAGGCACGAGGATCATGAAACATCCTAGCACAAGATTTTCTTGTATTTTTAATATTCCATGAATTACCATTGTATCAAAACATAACATTGTAACTCAGCCATTAATTTGGGATGTACCATTAAACAAAAACTGGAACACCTCTAACAGACGGACAAATAATCCATTTTCCAAAAATTGAAGGTTATTTATGTCAATAATTGAACAAAACTAAGCGCTCAATTGTTGCTCGAAAATGGAACTCATGGAGTTGGATCTCAATAACTCAAAAATTACTAGAAGAGATTGGGGTAAATTACTAACCCAACTCAAGCTTCTTTAGAATATTTTTCAAGCAGAGTTGTCACCGCTACAACACAAGTAAACTCAAATACAACACAGTAATCAAATATAGCTATTGCTATAATAAAATGACATCAGTCTAATTCTTCTTAAGCTTTTAAATAACTCCCAAAGATAATCATAACGTATCAAACCCACAAACAGTTTTAAGGCTATAGTTATTCATATTTCAACCTCCATTCTTGAGGTTTCAAATCTGCATTTAACACGGATGATTGAAGAAAGATTTCATTTTAAGTTTCACGTGTTTGCATGTTTGGTTATACCATGATACAAGAGCTAAAAACCAACGTATAGCTTTTTATATGACAGTAGATGAAAAATCTATATCAGATAGTAAATACAATCAGAGTATCAGGTAATATACCTTTTCACACTGTCTGCACTGCTGATCAAAGTCGAGGTTCGAAGCAGCAGCTTTTGTTTTCAACTTTGCTGTCTTTCCGACAATCACCCAATTTTTAATGAAGCTACTGTAACGCAAAGAAAGGGGGCAAGAAACGCTAAGAAATAAGATGAAGATAAGTTAAGAAGTGAGAAACCAAAACCTTGAATTCGAATGTATCTCATCTTGAAAGCTCATTAAGGCTTTAATTCCTCCACAGCAACTGTGGCCAACAACTAGTATATTTTGAACCTGCAGAAATTGGTGATATAACAATAACAATTATGTACTTTACAATAAAATGAAAATTTCAGAGTTCAAGCTACATAGACCTTTCTTTTATCTTTTTAACCATTTGAGGCTTTCTTAAAACCTTTCACAATCATATCGAATAGATGTTTCCTAAATTCCTAAAATTTTCAACATCTTTCGTATAGATGGTTTTTTTTCAGGATAATTACTGTACTTCGATGAATTTTTTACAGGAAACTTACTTACTTCAAGAGAATTAACAGCAAATTCAAGCGCAGCATTTGTTTCTGACGGTCCATTCTGCATCAGAAGAATATATGGGAATCACATAAAAGTTGACATCTTTAGTAGTACTTTACAAATATCAATGCAACTAGAATACATATCATGCTTCTGAATTAAAGCTCCGTCTGTAAACTCGAGATAATGTCTATATCATACCTCGTGAGGGGGTACCAAGTTTGCCACATTGCGAACCACGAAAGCTTCTCCTGGTTCAAAACCAAGGATGCTGGTGGGGCAAACTCGTGAGTCCGCACATGCAATCACCATAAACTGTTCTTGAAAATGTTAGAATTCTACAGTGATTTCAAGTTTTTTAAGAATTGGGGGAAAGAAACCGAAAATGATACCTTAGGTGCTTGGTTTTGGGAAAGGCTTTGGTAATGTTCTATGTTTTGCCTACAAAAAAACAAGATAAAATGTAAAACAAATGAGGTTTTTAATGCTATTTCAGGTAGATTTGCATTATCTTACAAGTATTTCTCTTTTTTGAAACTAAGAAATCGATTTCTCAACTCCTTGAATTGATTGAGCGTATTGTCGGTCAATGCAGCCCTCTTATCCCTGATCTCCGAAGTTACGGCTGAAGACTCCATTAAAGCATTCAATCGGAGTGTTGGATTCCTAAAGTATTCATGAAAGGATGTTGAGGGCACACTGGATTAGTACAACACTCTATATAACATGCAAATTTTATTCTAAAAAGAAGGATGTTTGAATCTTCGGATCAACCACATCGTGTTTGAATGTGAGTATAAAAAAAAGTTTAGCACATCAAAGAAACACCATAAGACAAAATGAATAGACCTAAAATACCCCTTCCCCACTTATATTTGTGGGAAGGATCTGATAAGATTTATAAGGCCTACATAAATGAATCCTCTAGTAACACAAGCAACTAATCTTCATAGATCGGAAACTAATGCAAAGTAGTAATTAGCAGAACCACTTTGCAGAATCTTACTACAAAGTTCAAATAATATCATCGTTGATATTGGAGGCCAGAGTTTCTTGTTTTGATGAGAAGTGATCATGAAAAATGAACTCTTCGAATTAAACTCACCGTCACTGTTCTACCCCCTGTCCTTTCATGAAGCAAGTAAAATCAGAGAGGCAAACATATTCAAATTCCTTCAATCTGCAATATAAAGATATCATGCGTGCCACACATGAATTTCCTACCATTGCCTATCCAAGAAGCTCAAACATCGGTATATCATTATATCTAAACAAACACGTGTAAGCATAAAATCGGAAAATTGATCCTCCTTGGCGAACATGGTCAGATGCTCTAAACAAATTAATTATTGAATGGAAATTCGTTTCTCAGATTATCATTTGCAATTATCCATCGTATCACAGGTAAGATCTAGTTAGCATAATAACCAAATCTCAGTAACCGCTGACTTCTCACCAAACATGTTCAATTCGACTTGCAGTGGTGTGAAACAAACAATGACAATACAGTTTTTTTTTTATCACCATAGATTGTCGAAATGAAACGCCTATACAAGACTGCAGAGATCACAGGCAAATAAAAGAACGATCGTATCAACAAACAAAACCACTAGAACAAAAGCAGAAAGATCGGAGCTTTGCAGCACCTACTTGAAAGAATCCGGAAATCTCAAATGGGTCTGTTCAATTTCCAAAGATCTCAACTGGGTACCAAAGATCTGATCCAAAACAAGAAACGACACTCCAATCTAAGAATCAAGCCAAATCGGAGCACACAGGATTGCATACAATTTACATAAACAGACAACAAAAGGAAGAACAAAGTTTACAGTGGAGGCTTTTGCAGGAGACAGGGAAATGTCAGTAGGAGAGGAAGAAGACAGAGGTGAAGAATGAAACAATGCCTTAGCCATTGCAGATTTCTCCCCACCACTTGAAGCTGCGAATCAGCTGCTAAGCGGAACGATAAATTAAGAAATGCTGAAGAAATCATCCACAGCTTATTAGTGCATAAATACGTGAATCTACTGTCAGCTTGGAACAATCATCCGTCGGTTGGATCGTAGGACACCTGTCCTCCAAGAAAGACGGAGACAACAACGTCTTTTAATTGTTCGAAATCGGGCGATTGAATCGAGGATAGGGGTCTGAAAAAAATAATAATAACTAATAAAACAGACAGAATGCCAGAAACAAAATTAGATAGCTATGCCCAAGTAAAGTGTGGCGCAATGCGCGGGATGGCGGGCGGTGTAGGTTCAGGACTGGATTCTCATGTCGGCGTCTCATATATTGTATATCAGCCGAGCAATCCAAAGGCCGGAGGGACAAGTCAAGGGACGTGGTGAGTTCCTTTGAATCCCGTATAGTCAAGCTCGAAGTTGCTATCGGCGACATGGAGGAGAAGCACGCAACTCATGAGGAACGCATCGAGCAAATCGAGGCGGAGGGAAGCCACGAAGATTTGCGAGGGGAGATGCAAGGAGCCTTGAGTGCTGCTATCCATGACTTGCTTCAACGGAACGAGGCACTAGAGTCCATTGTCCATGCGCTACGGGCCGAAGTAGAGGGACTCAAGGAGACCCTAGCAACGAGCAGAGCCAACACGGGACTTTTCGGCACTACCCATCCGATGCCAAAGTTGGAGGTTCCAAAACCCAAGCCATACACGGGGAAAAGAGTTGCCAAAGATATTGACAACTTTCTATGGGGCATGGAACAATATTTCAATTGCTTAGGGATCACCGACGAAGCCACCAAGGTAAGAACTGCTGCCCTTTATCTTACTGAAACTGCTATGACTTGGTGGAGAAGGAGATGTGATGATGTTAAGCGGGGTAGCACAAACATCAACACTTGGTCTCAGCTCATTACCGAACTAAAGCAACAGTTCTATCCCGAGTATGCTGAAGATGAAGCCCGGGCCAAGCTACGTCGCCTTCATCAAAAGGGCGAAGTACGCGAGTACTGCCGAGAGTTCCAAGAGCTTCTTCTTGAAGTTCCCGATATGAGTGACAAAGACGCTTTATTCACCTTCATGGACGGGTTGAAGAGTTGGGCAAAGATGGAGCTCCAACGCCGTAGTGTCCAATCTTTGTCTCAAGCTATCGCTGCGGCCGAATCACTCATCGAGTTCAAGAAGAACGACTCCTCGAAGTCCCCTAACTCTGCCAAAAGTGGGGGAGGCAAAGGCAAGGAACATGCATCCAAGGAGGATGGCGCTGCAAGGAAATCACACTTCAAAGGCAAGGGACCCGAGAAGAAAAGTGACAAGCCAAGCATCAAATGTTTCTTGTGTGATGGTCCGCACTGGGCAAGGGAGTGCCCCTCAAAACAGTGAACTCCAAGGAAGTTCCCGTTGTTGGCACATGCCGCCACACGCCCCTCCGCATCGGTACATGGCAAGGTAAGGAGAACATTTCTGTTATTCCTATGGACGATTATGAAATGGTTATAGGAATCTCCTTCCTCGATCGTATATTTGCCATGATTGTACCATTCTCCAACTCCTTATGCATACTGGATCCCAAGCACCAATGTGTCGTGCCAATCAAGCGTGAAGTTGGGCCAGCTACAAAGTTGCTATCTGCAATGCAACTTACTAAGGGCTTGCAGAAGAATGAAGTCACTTATTTGGCTGCCCTTAAGCCAAGCGAAGTAGTTCCGGGCAATGATCCTATTCCCCAAGAAATCAAGATTGTACTGGAAGCCTTTCAGGATGTAATGCCACCGGAACTACCAAAGAAGTTACCTCCACGGCGTGAAGTAGATCATGCCATTGAGCTTATCCCTGGAGCTCAACCACCATCCAAGGCTCCCTACCGCATGGCTCCACCGGAACTTGCCGAGATGCGAAGACAATTGGAGGAGTTGCTAGAAGCGGGATATATCCGACCCTCCAAATCCCCTTATGGCGCACCGGTTTTGTTTCAAAAGAAGGCGGATGGGTCACTCCGAATGTGCATCGACTACCGAGCACTCAACAAGCTCACTATCAAGAACAAGTATTCCATCCCCCTCATTGCCGATTTATTCGACCAACTCGGTGCCGCAAGATACTTCACAAAGCTTGACTTGAGGTCGGGATATTGGGCAAGTTCGAATTGCGGACGACGACATTGCCAAGACCGCATGCACTACCCGCTATGGAGCTTTCGAATTCTTGGTGATGCCATTCGGACTCACCAATGCACCAGCTACGTTCTGCACTCTCATGAACAAGGTACTTAGTCCCTTCTTGGATAAGTTCGTAGTAGTCTATCTCGACGATATCGTCATATATAGCAACACTATCGAGGAACATGTCCATCATCTCAAAGCAGTCCTCGATGTGCTTCGGGTTAACGAACTTTATGTCAAGAAGGAGAAGTGCATGTTCGCTCAACTAGAAATATCATTCTTGGGGCATATTATTGGTCGAGGATGCATACGCATGGATGCCGGCAAGGTGCGAGCCATCCAAGAGTGGGAAGCTCCCACCAAAGTAACTGAGCTACGATCTTTCTTGGGTCTAGCCAACTTCTATCGGCGTTTCATCAAAGGCTATTCCCACATTGCTACGCCTCTCACGGAGCTACTGAAGAAAGGCCAAGCTTGGGAGTGGGATGTTCGGTGCCAACAAGCCTTTGACGGTTTGAAGAAGGCAATGGTCCAAGGACCAGTTCTAGTGCTTCCCGACCACACCAAACCATTTGAAGTACACACCGATGCCTCGGATTATGCCATCGGAGGGGTACTCATGCAAGAGGGCCATCCCGTGGCCTTCGAAAGCCGGAAGCTCAACGATGCCGAGAGAAGGTACACCACCCAAGAAAAGGAGATGACGGCCGTAGTCCACTGTCTCCGCACATGGAGACACTATTTATTGGGGTCCAAGTTTGTGGTCATGACGGACAATGTAGCCACAAGCTATTTCCAAACTCAAAAGAAGTTGTCTCCCAAGCAAGCAAGGTGGCAGGATTTCCTTGCGGAGTTCGACTATGAACTACAATACAAGCCGGGACGGGTCAATGTGGTTGCCGACGCTCTAAGTCGAAAGTCGGAACTAGCAGCCATCTCCATTGCACAAGGCCACATAAAAGACCGCATCAAAGAGGGGTTAGCTCATGACCCCCAGGCTCAAACTCTCCTAGCCTACATCAAGGATGGGAAGACTAGGAGATTCTGGCAAAGCGAAGGGCTCCTATGCACCAAGGGCAACCGATTATATGTACCGGCACATGGAGGCCTACGCAGGGAAGTACTGAAAGAATGCCATGATTCCAAGTGGGCGGGACATCCGGGCATTCATCGCACATTGTCACTTGTGGAGGATCGATACTACTGGCCACACATTCGGGAAGATGTTGAGGCCTTTGTGAAAACTTGTCTTGTGTGTCAACAAGACAAGGGCGAAGCACATGCACCGAAGGGGCTTCTCCAACCATTGCCCATTCCGGAGCACCCGTGGGCAAGCGTTTCCATGGACTTTATCATTGGACTCCCACCGTCCGAAGGATGTGGTAGCATCATTGTGGTGGTGGACAGATTCTCAAAGTATGCTACCTTCATCCCGGCTCCGAAAGACTGCACCGCGGAGCAAGCTGCCGGGTTATTCTTGAAGCATGTTGTCAAGTATTGGGGCGTGCCGGGAAACATCGTGAGCGACCGAGATCCACGCTTCACGGGGAAGTTTTGGACCGAATTGTTCAAGCTCTTGGGCTCACATCTTAGCTTCTCAACCAGCATGCACCCACAGACGGATGGGCAAACCGAGCGTGTAAATGCTTTGCTCGAAGCCTACTTGAGGCATTTTGTCAGTGCCAGCCAAAGAGATTGGGCGAAACTTCTTGATGTTGCCCAATTCTCCTTCAATTTGCAGCCAAACGAGTCCACTAGTAAGAGCCCTTTCGAACTCATACTTGGCTATCGACCCACCACACCTCAAGATATTGGCGCAGGATACACGGGGGCGAATCCAGCGGCATACAAGTTTGCCAAAGAGTGCAAAGAGAAAGCCGACATCGCCAAGTCCTACCTTCACAAGGCAGCCAAAAGGATGAAGAAGTGGGCCGATAAGAAGCGGACTCCGGCTGAATTCAATGTTGGGGACCTTGTACTAGTCAAAATCTACACGCAACAAAAGCATAAAGGACTACACAAGGGTCTAATCCGAAGGTATGAAGGGCCATTCCGAATCGAGAAGCGGATTGGCAAGGTTGCATACAAACTTGATGTCACGGGCCATAAAAGAAGACCACAATATGAGGCTCCCAAGGTTCTAGAGCCCACATAGCGGAACTCTCTAGAATCACCTTGTACATTCTTGCAAACTCCATACCATTGTAGAAGAGTCTAGATGCAGGTAGAGTAGCACATATCTAGATCTTTCCACGGAATATTCTCTTGGATATTCCTTAGATCATTCTGGAGACTTAATCTCCACCGTAGGATCAAATAGATCTTGATCATCCATCCCATGGATGAGTCCTATAAATAGGTAGCTCTCATTCATTTGTAAATCATCCAAGTTCAAGCATTCAAGCAATACAGCAATATTCTCTCTAAAGCTTTCTCTTGTTCTCTTGTATTCCTAGATCGGTTAAGGCTTACTTAGCTTCTTGCGGAGAAGAAAGTCTAAGTGCCGCACGTGTTCGAGTTTGAAGAACTAAGCACGTGACAGTAGGTCTTTAAATTTATAACAGTTTATATTTTATATAATACACTATACACGTCATGAGTTCATTCCAAAAAAAGCTTGATACAAAAAAAAATTAAAATCAAAATATGAAAATAGATCTCATTTCACACTTACACGTAACACAAAATAGTGTGCTTTGCCTTCCTCGTCACAGGAGCTTCATCTTATTATAGAATAAACCCATTCCTTGGGTTCTTCTCTCTCGTTTATATATATATATTTCTCATCTACCAAGAGATTACGTGTCTTGTTGATGCCTTCTATTGTTATCTCGATATCCGAGGATCGAACAGCACGCTACAAATCCCAATCTACATTGCCAGCTCGGGAGGTTTACCCGAGGACTAATGCCCAGCTCGACGGTACGTCCCGAGGAAAAGATTGCCTCCAAGAGTTCAGCTAGTACACGTCTCTCCCTTTGAACTATGTAATCACCGAGAATCGCGGGAGCATCTCGCTCAAGATACTCGTGTTTCCCGTCAGGATAAGAGTCCAGCGTCGAGTGAATCGATCGTCTCCACCGCCTAGCCCCTCTATAAATACCCAAGTTTGTTCCCTCATTATAACATTCACATACTCACGCATATACTTGCTCTCAGCACACATATATTCTCTCGTTCTCTCTTTGCTCTCGCATTGTGCCTGACTTAAGCATCGGAGGGGTTTCGTCGGACACACATCCGACGCCCTCTGACCCGTGATCTGTGGCTTCAGGCATTACGAAGAACCGTCCTCAGTTCACTAGACATCCCGACAACCCGACGTCTCGAGCTCCTGAGGTGGCGGTAGCACTCGGCTGAGATAATTCGGCTACCTCATCAGTGATATGATGTAATTCTTAAAATATAATAATGGAATTTTTCATATTACCCATGGTTTTACCTTTATAATTTTAGAGATTTTCCACCTAAAAATTTTGATGTCTATAAATTTATAATCCTATCTCCAAGTGTAACACCAGACACCGACGCTATTTTTTCCCCTCTCGCCCGTTCGTAAAATACTTTGTGTTCACTAAACACCCGATATATAGGTTGGAAACAGTCCATTACCACAGGCTTTATATGCTTATTAATCTAGACTTGAGTTTCTTCATAGTGCTTAGGACCCATTTCAATCAACTACGATTAAATTCGTTTAAAAAAATCATTAACATATATTTTGTTCGATAAATTACGAACTTATCCGCTAAAATAAATCATCCGTTCATTTAATTTATAAAAAAATTAAATCAATGCTTCTCGTGAAAAGAATATTTTTTCACCAATTATATAATAAACATAAAATGCCATTGTCTTTTCATTGGTGAGACAATATTTTTCAGTGTGACAAATAGTGTGCTAAAGGATCGTGTAGAGACAAAGTGCCATGGGAACATTGACTACTAGCTCGCCAAATCATGTACCAATTGTGGTCCAACGTGGTGGCTCTAAATTTTTAAATACCATCATACAACCTTATACCCTTTAATAAATGATACTTGTTTTGTTCCTTTATTCCAAATATATAGGTCTATTTGTTTTATAAACTTTTTATTTTATTTTAAGGGATTAATTTAAAATTACATGTAAAGCTCGTACGAGACGTCTCACATAGAACTTTATGATACAGATATCCGACTTGTCTCAATCCATAAAAACAAAATACTACATTATGTGTCAATTGATATCACCGGAGCTCCTACTATTTAAAAATATGCTCTTGATTTTAGAACTCATTAATAAGTATATAGTATAACAAACTATTAAATGTAGAAATTATACTATCTTTTTAGGAAAATTCAAAAAGGAAACATATGAATTGAGATTAGGGAAGGATATAAATGCTAGTGGATATTTTATTAAACTCGTAATGTCCAAGTTTTCAACTAAGATATCGACACGTAATAGACATCGGTAATGAGCAATGGAGTTAAAATATGAATGTGTATTTCTGATTAACTTGTAAGTCAACTATTTAAAAATGTTCCCCACCACGTGTCAATGATGTTTCTTTGATTTGTTCCCTAATCGGATGTTAATGTTGAAATTTTCTATAAAATGTTAAAAAAAGAAAGAAGCTACCTATAGTGACCTACATAATTAATATAATATAAATATGACTTCCGAATAAAAACAAATAGATAATTAAGTATCAATTGCTGACTTATTGTGTAATATTTGGACAATTGTTTGATGTTGTCGACATTTTAGAAAACTGACCTAGAAAGCTCCATTTCATTCTATCTTTTCAAATGTCACCAAATTCTTCATGCAACGAATTAACACAACCCTTAAGTGAGAAGAATAATACTGAATCAACCCATGCCTTTCATGTAATGACATTTTAAGCGTTGATTTTTTGTACAAATATGTGCAGTCGTTATTAATGGACATAGCTATTTTGATGGCTCAGTTTCCAACAATTATAAATTCGACGTCTGAGGAAAAAGATTATTTATCGTGGAGAGAGAAACAGTCGGGTGATTGTGTATAATTTTTTACTAATTTAGTTTAATTAATTGTGGTCGAAAGTATTAAAAAGTATTTAAATATTAAAAACCTACACACAATCGATTCCAAAGCATGTTGTCACGGGCCATAAAAGAAGACCACAATATGAGACTCCCAAGGTTTTAGAGCCCACATAGTGGAACTCTCTACAATCACCTTGTACATTCTTGCAAACTCCATACCATTGTACATTCTGGAGACTTAATCTCCACCGTAGGATCAAATAGATCTTGACAATCCATCCCATGGATGAGTCCTATAAATAGGTAGCTCTCATTCATTTGTAAATCATCCAAGTTTCAAGCATTCAAGCAATATAGCAATATTCTTTCAAAAGTTTTCTCTTGTTCTCTTGTATTCCTAGATCGGTTAAGGCTTACTTAGCTTCTTGCGGAGAAGAAAGTCTAAGTGGCGCACGTGTTCGAGTTTGAAGAACTAAGCACGTGGCAAGTGGTATCAGAACACGGTTCGAGTACAAGAGATCATCTAAGGGGTTACAATGTCAGACGTGATCGAGCAATCTAAAGGCCGGAGGGACAAGTCAAGGGACGTGGTGAGTTCCTTTGAATCCCGTATAGTCAAGCTCGAAGTTGCTATCGGCGACATGGAGGAGAAGCACGCAACTCATGAGGAACGCATCGAGCAAATCGAGGCGGAGGGAAGCCACGAAGATTTGCGAGGGGCGATGCAAGGAGCCTTGAGTGCTGCTATCCACGACTTGCTTCAACGGAATGAAGCACTGGAGTCCATCGTCCATGGGCTGCAGACCGAGGTGGAGGGACTCAAGGAGACCCTAGCAACGAGCCGAGCTAACACGGGACTTTTCGGCACTATCCATCCAATGCCAAAGTTGGAGGTTCCAAAACCCAAGCCATACACGAGGAAAAGAGTTGCCAAAGATATTGACAACTTTCTATGGGGCATGGAACAATATTTCAATTGCTTAGGGATCACCGACGAAGCCACCAAGGTAAGAACTGCTGCCCTTTATCTTACTGAAACTGCTATGACTTGGTGGAGAAGGAGATGTGATGATGTTAAGCGGGGTAGCACAAACATCAACACTTGGTCTCAGCTCATTACCGAACTAAAGCAACAGTTCTATCCCGAGTATGCTGAAGATGAAGCCCGGGCCAAGCTACGTCGCCTTCATCAAAAGGGCGAAGTACGCGAGTACTGCCGAGAGTTCCAAGAGCTTCTTCTTGAAGTTCCCGATATGAGTGACAAAGACGCTTTATTCACCTTCATGGACGGGTTGAAGAGTTGGGCAAAGATGGAGCTCCAACGCCGTAGTGTCCAATCTTTGTCTCAAGCTATCGCTGCGGCCGAATCACTCATCGAGTTCAAGAAGAACGACTCCTCGAAGTCCCCTAACTCTGCCAAAAGTGGGGGAGGCAAAGGCAAGGAACATGCATCCAAGGAGGATGGCGCTGCAAGGAAATCACACTTCAAAGGCAAGGGACCCGAGAAGAAAAGTGACAAGCCAAGCATCAAATGTTTCTTGTGTGATGGTCCGCACTGGGCAAGGGAGTGCCCTAAACGGTCTAAATTGTCGGCACTTATCCGGGACGAGGAGACGGAGCATGATAATGAAATAGCCCAACTCGGTGCGCTCCGCCGCCTCAATGCCATCAAAACTGATGTTTTTGGTCAGCCTAAAGGGATGATGTTCGTCGAAGCAGAAGTGGCAGGGCGTCGACTAAATGCCTTGCTAGACACCGGGTCCTCGGAGATCTTCATGACCAAAGATGCTGCCGAGAAACTCGGATTAAAGCCACATAAAGATGGAGGATTCCTTAAAACAGTGAACTCCAAGGAAGTTCCCGTTGTTGGCACATGCCGCCACACGCCCCTCCGCATCGGTACATGGCAAGGTAAGGAGAACATTTCTGTTATTCCTATGGACGATTATGAAATGGTTATAGGAATCTCCTTCCTCGACCGTATATTTGCCATGATTGTACCATTCTCCAACTCCTTATGCATACTGGATCCCAAGCACCAATGTGTGGTTCCAATCAAGCGTGAAGTTGGGCCAACTACAAAGTTGCTATCTGCCATGCAACTTACTAAGGGCTTGCATAAGAATGAAGTCACTTATTTGGTTGCCCTTAAGCCGAGCGAAGTAGTTCCGGACAATGATCCGATTCCCCAAGAAATCAAGATTGTACTGGAAGCCTTTCAGGATGTAATGCCACCGGAACTACCAAAGAAGTTACCTCCACGGCGTGAAATAGATCATGACATTGAGCTTATCCCTGGAGCTCAACCACCATCCAAAGCTCCTTACCGCATGGCTCCACCGGAACTTGCCGAGATGCGAAGACAATTGGAGGAGCTGCTGGAAGCGGGATATATCCGACCCTCCAAATCCCCTTATGGCGCACCGGTTTTGTTCCAAAAGAAGGCGGATGGGTCACTCCGAATGTGCATCGACTACCGAGCACTCAACAAGCTCACTATCAAGAACAAGTATCCCATCCCCCTCATTGCCGATTTATTCGACCAACTCGGTGCCGCAAGATACTTCACAAAGCTTGACTTGAGGTCGGGATATTGGCAAGTTCGAATTGCGGACGACGACATTGCCAAGACCGCATGCACTACCCGCTATGGAGCTTTTGAATTCTTGGTGATGCCATTCGGACTCACCAATGCACCAGCTACGTTCTGCACTCTCATGAACAAGGTACTTAGTCCCTTCTTGGATAAGTTCGTAGTAGTCTATCTCGACGATATCGTCATATATAGCAACACTATCGAGGAACATGTCCATCATCTCAAAGCAGTCCTCGATGTGCTTCGGGTTAACGAACTTTATGTCAAGAAGGAGAAGTGCATGTTCGCTCAACTAGAAATATCATTCTTGGGGCATATTATTGGTCGAGGATGCATACGCATGGATGCCGGCAAGGGGCGAGCCATCCAAGAGTGGGAAGCTCCCACCAAAGTAACTGAGCTACGATCTTTCTTGGGTCTAGCCAACTTCTATCGGCGTTTCATCAAAGGCTATTCCCACATTGCTACGCCTCTCACGGAGCTACTGAAGAAAGGCCAAGCTTGGGAGTGGGATGTTCGGTGCCAACAAGCCTTTGACGGTTTGAAGAAGGCAATGGTCCAAGGACCAGTTCTAGTGCTTCCCGACCACACCAAACCATTTGAAGTACACACCGATGCCTCGGATTATGCCATCGGAGGGGTACTCATGCAAGAGGGCCATCCCGTGGCCTTCGAAAGCCGGAAGCTCAACGATGCCGAGAGAAGGTACACCACCCAAGAAAAGGAGATGACGGCCGTGGTTCACTGCCTCCGCACATGGAGACACTATTTATTGGGGTCCAAGTTTGTGGTCATGACGGACAATGTAGCCACAAGCTATTTCCAAACTCAAAAGAAGTTGTCTCCCAAGCAAGCAAGGTGGCAGGATTTCCTTGCGGAGTTCGACTATGAACTACAATACAAGCCGGGACGGGTCAATGTGGTTGCCGACGCTCTAAGTCGAAAGTCGGAACTAGCAGCCATCTCCATTGCACAAGGCCACATAAAAGACCGCATCAAAGAGGGGTTAGCTCATGACCCCCAGGCTCAAACTCTCCTAGCCTACATCAAGGATGGGAAGACTAGGAGATTCTGGCAAAGCGAAGGGCTCCTATGCACCAAGGGCAACCGATTATATGTACCGGCACATGGAGGCCTACGCAGGGAAGTACTGAAAGAATGCCATGATTCCAAGTGGGCGGGACATCCGGGCATTCATCGCACATTGTCACTTGTGGAGGATCGATACTACTGGCCACACATTCGGGAAGATGTTGAGGCCTTTGTGAAAACTTGTCTTGTGTGTCAACAAGACAAGGGCGAAGCACATGCACCGAAGGGGCTTCTCCAACCATTGCCCATTCCGGAGCACCCGTGGGCAAGCGTTTCCATGGACTTTATCATTGGGCTCCCACCGTCCGAAGGATGTGGTATCATCATTGTGGTGGTGGACAGATTCTCAAAGTATGCTACCTTCATCCCGGCTCCGAAAGACTGCACCGCGGAGCAAGCTGCCGGGTTATTCTTGAAGCATGTTGTCAAGTATTGGGGCGTGCCGGGAAACATCGTGAGTGACCGAGATCCACGCTTCACGGGGAAGTTTTGGACCGAATTGTTCAAGCTCTTGGGCTCACATCTTAGCTTCTCAACCAGCATGCACCCACAGACGGATGGGCAAACCGAGCGTGTAAATGCTTTGCTCGAAGCCTACTTGAGGCATTTTGTCAGTGCCAGCCAAAGAGATTGGGCGAAACTTCTTGATGTTGCCCAATTCTCCTTCAATTTGCAGCCAAACGAGTCCACTAGTAAGAGCCCTTTCGAACTCATACTTGGCTATCGACCCACCACACCTCAAGATATTGGCGCAGGATACACGGGGGCGAATCCAGCGGCATACAAGTTTGCCAAAGAGTGGCAAGAGCAAGCCGACATCGCCAAGTCCTACCTTCACAAGGCAGCCAAAAGGATGAAGAAGTGGGCCGATAAGAAGCGGACTCCGGCTGAATTCAATGTTGGGGACCTTGTACTAGTCAAAATCTACACGCAACAAAAGCATAAAGGACTACACAAGGGTCTAATCCGAAGGTATGAAGGGCCATTCCGAATCGAGAAGCGGATTGGCAAGGTTGCATACAAACTTGAGCTCCCACCAAAGCTCAAGAAGTTCCATCCTGTCTTCCATGTAAGTCTACTCAAACCGTTCCAACAAGACATGGAAGATCCGGACAGAAACTCTTCCAAGAGAGCACCAATAGGGGTCAAGGTGTCCTACGATCGGGAGGTTGAAGCCATCTTAGCCGACCGATCCTATAAATAGGTAGCTCTCATTCATTTGTAAAGCATCCAAGTTCAAGCATTCAAGCAATATAGCAATATTCTCTCAAAAGCTTTCTCTTGTTCTCTTGTATTCCTAGATCGGTTAAGGCTTACTTAGCTTCTTGCGGAGAAGAAAGTCTAAGTGCCGCACGTGTTCGAGTTTGAAGAACTAAGCACGTGACAATAATCTCTTTATAAACGGCTGTTTGCTTCAACCTAAGATCATTAATCCTTGGTTCACCACGTTTGGACTATGTATATATACAATAATATAAAATCTCTGTGCTATCTTTTTAAATATATAATTTGTAAAATATGTGGATAAAATTTTGATAAATTTGTGTGCTAGTGAGAATGTTGAAGAACTAAGCACGTGACAATAATCTCTTTATAAACGGCTGTTTGCTTCAACCTAAGATCATTAATCCTTGGTTCACCACGTTTGGACTATGTATATATACAATAATATAAAATCTCTGTGCTATCTTTTTAAATATATAATTTGTAAAATATGTGGATAAAATTTTGATAAATTTGTGTGCTAGTGAGAATGCATGCGAGTAATGTATATAGATTTAAAAACCAAACAGATCGGATTCGGCTCAGTGCATGTATTGTCTTCTTTGTCAAAATTATGTTGCATCTAATAAGATACACATCATATCATAAATTATTAGACCATGAACTTTAAACGTTAAATAAGACCAAGTAGTTAATTATCATCAAACTTGAATATCATCGAATTGCTATATAATTCAATTGAAATCCTTAACATTTTAAAAGTCAGTAAATGCATTGGTGAGCTAATCCACTTCTTTCTCCGTTTCACTACTTGGCGGAGCATATGTTGTAAAAGTAAATAGTTTGCAAATCGAACACCCGACATTATATGTATGCATATATCATATCATTTTAATTGTTAAATGAATTTATATTGGATGATTTTGAATCCATTCATTCAGATAGATCGATTGATAATGAAAATCAAATCCATCCACGGCAACCTTAGTAAAAATTTGTAGTAATCACAAATGATCTGTCAAAATTTAGTTGTCATGTGATATCAAGAACAATAACCGAAACTAAACCGATCGGATTCGGCTCAGTGCCTTTTTTATTCGCTGGGTACCATCAAGTAAGAATATTGATACATGATCATTGAGCTCGAGAAGAAGAAGCTCCAACGAAGGATAGAATTTTCCCAACTCAGAATTACATGTGAACAAACATTCATAGGAAAAAAACCAAATATAGGAAGAAAGAAAGCTTTTCATGCTGCAATAGAATTAAGGACAATGTCTTCACACAGAACAAATAACTGTATCACAAAACGAATCAGACTACCACAAGTTAAGTAAATAGTTTGAGGAACAGAAAGTATTGAGACGTTCTTCATTAGTTAGAGAACTTATTAGAGCATAACCAAAATGTAATAAGCCACAAAGATACCTTCATAACCGTGACATTCGAGGTAAAGCAAGTGACCCAATCGAAAAAAAACCCCGGGTCAGCTAGAAAACAACTTAGAAAAGTGTAGTTAGCAAATATATACACATAATTTGGGGGGATATCCATTATCCAGGTAGATCTAGATAATTTACTACAACATCAAAACAACACACACAATATGACTTTCTACAAAAACTGGCTCCTGCAGTTACCAGACGCTACAAAACCACAAGGTGGGTGCTTTACTAAGCAGCCTTCACAACCTTATCATCACCAACAACATTAAGAATCGGGAGACTAGTTAGAAATTCATCAAGACCCTCGAAAAAGCCAATCCCTTCAATGTTATCATCCTCCCCACGACCAGTTCCATTTCCTTGGGCCACCTTAGGCGCAGGTTTCTCAGTTTCATTGTTATACTCAACATTTAAATCTAATTTTCCGAAATTCTTGGCAACCCTGTTAGGTTGCTTTCGAGCATTGACAGTTCGCCCTTTCTTACTAGGCTCACTAGCTATCTCATTTGGCATCTCAACCCCATCCCGCAATGCAAATGCATCTCCTACATTGAAATTCTTATGTTTATCATCTTGAACTTTCTTGGCACTGCTGGTAGGCCTCATGCCATTAGTCTCCTGCCCTTTGACACTTTTCACTTTCTTGTTCTTTGGCTGCCTATCGTTCTGCCAATCATTGTCAGACCCACTCGAGTCCGAGATCTCAACAAAAACCTCATCTTCATCAACATAAACTCTAGGACCCGAATTCTTCACTTCAGCCCCCTTTTCATTCCCATTTCGTGGTCCACTGAACATAGGTGAAAATGGACTCCAAGTGGAAGATGCTGACTTATGTTTCCCCCAATTCTCCATTGACACACCCAATGGAAAGAACCCCCAGCAACAGAAGTAAGCTTCTTGTCCAGCCATGACTGGTGGTGGGGCGGGGATTTTCAGAGCCTGAAAAGCTCTTCTACAGTTCTGGCACCTCAGAGTACAGTCTGAATACACCCCAGAATATTGGTACATGTAATAGCAATATGGGCATGCCGTCCAAAAAGGCAAAGCCTCATCCTCATCCTCATCCTCATCCTCATTCACTTCATCGTCTTCTACAGTCTCACCAGCATCAGCATTATCCTTATCAGTAGCATTAGAGTAATCTTCCATTGGCTGTTTCCGCTTATCATTCACAGGCTCCTGAATTGACCTAGAAGCACGAGTTGCATTACCAGAAAAATCAGTATAACTTGGTGGTGCCTGCTTATATGCAGGCTCTTGACTCGACTTCGACCCAGACCCATAAAATAAACTAGAACCCAAAGGAACATCCACAAGATTCTGTTCTTGCGTTTGTGTAGGTAACTGTTGATCGCGAAAGAAATTACTCCCAGCAGCGTGTATCCCAGGCTGAGCTACGGTACTCGAATCGCCAGAACCAAAAAAGATGAAATTTTGAGGCATTGTGGTGCTATGTTTATGAAATGGGTCCGGCTGCTGCTGTTGCTGGTGAGCGTGAAAATAGAAAGAGAGTTCTTTATCATAAATGGCTTTACGCGAAGGGTTGGATAGTACCGACCATGCGTCGACAACAAGGCGGAAGGCCTCCTCGGCTAGAGGGTATTTGCTTCTTTGCGGGTTGAGGATGAGCGCAAGGTTCCGGTACCGGGCGGCGACGAGCTCGGAGTCCTGGCCCTGCTGCGGCGTGAGGCGCAGGATTGAGTACCAGTCCTGCTGATTGTTTCTGATCCGGCTGTCTCCGACGAGAAGCGTGTCCACGATGGTCAGGATTTCTTCGGCGGGGGCGAGGGTCGGATCAGCGTCACGCGCGCGTGTCGCGAAGGATTTGCTCCCCATCAGATCACGTCCGGAGAGTAGCTTCTCCGAGATATTCAGCCATCGCATAGCCTCCGCCCGCGTGGTGGCCGTCGGAAAAAATGGGTGCTCCATTTCTCTCTACCGTTTCGTGGATAAAACGAATCAAGTTCATGGAAAATTAGAAAATGGGGATCGGGAAAATTAGGAAAAAGGGAGTGAGAGACGGATTAATTAGATGGAAGGGAGTGAGAGCTATTTGACGTTTTTTTCCTTATATCACACGATTTATTTATATCAAATAACTATTTATTCGATAATATATCTAAAAATTATTATATCTAAAAATCATTGATTAGATTTTTAAAAATCCAATTAGTAACTTAAAAATATCAACAAATTTGAAAAAGGAAAAAATGAATAAATGTTACACGACTTTTGAAAATCGTAACCACTACACTCTCGACGTATACAATTTCCCATCAACACAGCGCGGCTTTTCATCTTCTTCGACGCATAAACGCAATGGCTCATCATCTTCTTTCCAAGACTCGACGAAACCCTCATCCAAAAATCAAAATAACCGCATTTTGTTCATTGTTTGAGTTGCAAAATGGTGAAACGCAAAGAAACCGAAGCCGTGGACATGGAACTACAAGAAAGAACCTTCGGCACTAACCACGTGGTACGTACAACAACCTAAAATATTGAGTGTTTGGTCGCGGTTGTTATTGTTATTGCTTTCGACGTTTCATGTTTCGAGTTTTGTTTTGAAATGATTTGAGTCTTTGGGTCGCGATTGGTGAGTGTCCAGTATGTGCATGTCGAGATTGGTGGGTCTCGATGGTTTGTGTCGCGAATCTGTTGACTGGTTGTGTGGGTCTCGACGTAGTGGGTCGCGAATCTGTAGACTGTTGTGTTTGAAATGATTTGAGTCTTTGGGTCGCGATTGGTGAGTGTCCAGTATGTGCATGTCGAGATTGGTGGGTCTCGATGGTTTGTGTCGCGAATCTGTTGACTGGTTGTGTGGGTCTCGACGTAGTGGGTCGCGAATCTGTAGACTGTTGTGGGTCGCGATCTGTAGACTAATGTGGTCGCGAATATGTAGACCGTTGTGGGTCGCGATCTGTAGATTGTTGTGGGTCGCGATTGTGTGATGAATCTGGCGACAAATGTGGGTCTCGATGTGTGGCTAGTTTTTTACTGTCGCGACCCATGCTTTGTCTTCCTAATTTTCTTTTATTTTCTGTTATTCTGTCTTGTAGATTTATTATCCGACAATACTTGAGAAAGAGCAAGTTTTGACTGCAAAATAACATTGGGATCATAATATTATGAAGTTTGTGAAAGAACTCTCATTTTTTAATGAACGTGAGCTTCAAAGAATGGTCCAAGACGGGTAGTTTGGCAATTTGATTAGATATGCCTCTGATTATCTTAACTCAAACCAATTATTATGGTTCTTGATAAGCAGGCAGGCCGTGGACTGTGGGACCGAATTTTGGATGATCATTCACAAGAGTCCGCTGAGGTTTTCTTTGCTGGAGTATGGGCTTATAACAGGGCTTAACATGTTCAAGTACTTATCCTGCGATTCCTGAGGAGGATGGATTCTATAGAAGTCATTTTCCTGGGATAAGTACTATTACATTGGTAGATTTGAGGGCCCGTATTGATGAATATGAAGGAGAGATTGGGGTTGAGGTTGACCTGGAGAAAATTAAGCTGGCTAGGTTATACTTTGCCTCCGCAGTATTGGGTCCTCGAAGGAAAAGGAAGTGGTTGACCCACATTGGATGAGGCTGGTGGATGATATGGATAGTTTTAATACCTACTCATGGGGTAGGTTAGCCTATGAGGAAGTTTTATTTGGTCTTCGAAAAGACCTCAGAGCTAGATTTGAAGAGGTTAACATTTTAGCGAAGAAGCGAAAGAGGGATCCGAACTTCAGCGGATTTGGAAGCCTCCATCTCAGTGGGTTTGTTCAGCCATTGCAGGTATATTTATATTTATATGTTTGTATAGATTAATTCTTTAAATTTGATATGTTTCATTTAAATAATATGTGGTTTATTCCTTTTTTGTAAGATGTTGGCCTATGAAGTTTATAACGGTGTTGCTGAGGCTTTTGCAACTCGTAGAGAGGATGCAGACGTCTCACTGCCCCAGATGTGCCACTGGGTGACGAGGAAATGGCATAAGAACCATGCCTCTTCGCTCAATGATGTCGTTTGGGATGCTTATTCCGAGGGAACCAGACCGAGGGATCAACAAAGTCGATCACTGAAACTGGTAAGTCGTGTTTGTCATATACATATGACCTCTAATGTCTTATAACACGTATATCTATAATTTATACTGATGTGATTGATGTTTGGTAGTAGAGGGAGATCAGGTTGAAAGGAACTAGTCCGAGGGATCAACGAGAATTGACCAAGACCTTGATGCATTTGTTGCTCTTTCTCTAGAACAGAGGATGTAGATCATCATTCAAAGGTCGTGGGCAAGAACAGAGCTGGAGATTGAGCATCTGAGTGATGGTGAAAAGAAACGATGCTTCATCACAGCTTACCGGAAGGGCTTTTTCCTTGAGATAGCCACTCCTGGGACTTGGATTTTCACTGAAGTAAGTATATTTGTTTTTGTAACAGTTATGGTATTACTTTTGTCTTAGCAAAAATTAAAAATTTCTTTAAACATATTTTAGCATGTCGATGAATGCTTCCGGGGTCTCCTTGAGTTGCAGAAGGCATACCCCTACATATTTCGTGGAGACGTTGCGATGATGGATTCTTTTTTCCCCCAGATCGTGCAGGGTGCGTTCATCGAAGGTGGTCCTACCAATGTACAGAGTATGCTTGTGTACACGAGGGGGGAAATAGATGATTGGCCAACAATATCATGGGATAAGGCAGCTTTTATTTTGGTGCCGTATTACTTCAACGGCCACTGGGTTTTTGTGAGAATTGTTCCAAAAGTTAAGAAACTGTCGATTTTGGATTCAGACCGGAGTGTGGATTCAAACGGCAAGATACTTCTAGACCTCGTCACGCCACTAGCTCGCATGATGCCGCATATTTTGATGGCGATGGGTGTTCAGACTGACACAGATACCCAGTGGAACATTGTTCGACCAAAAGAATTCCCCAAGAAATCTCTACGGTATAATTGCTTAATTTCTTTTTATCTATGCCTGTCGTTTAATATTTTTCGATAATGTGTTAATGTTTTTTTTGCAGTGGTGAGTGTGGAGTTTATGCCATTGCAGCTGCAACCTTTACATTAGCTTAACGGAATGTTTATACTCTAAACGATGCAGTGGTTGCAGATTTTAGGAAAATTTGTACTTGTAGTTTGTGGAATCAATCGTGGATGTTGGATTGAGTGTGTGTACTTGTAGTTGTAGTTTACGAAACTGCATTCAGTTTCAGTTTCAGTTTCTGTGTTATTGCATTCAGTTTCTTTTGTTATACTATACGATTGTGTGGGTCTCGCGTGTGGGTCTCGAGTGTGGGTCTCGCGTGTGGGTCTCGCGTGTGGGTCTTGTGTGTGGTCTCGAGTGTAAAGGCGCATGAGCATTTAAAGTAAAGAACAATAGTAGATTAACAAAAAATAATATCTCGATTACAATCCTGCACTGTGGGTCTCTTGGTGTGGGTCTCGAGTGTGGGTCTCTTGGTGTGGGTCTCGATGTCCTTGTCCTTGGTATCTGATTCCTCCTTTGCTGGTGAATGCTGCTCCTTCGGTTCTTTTTTATGCCTGAACTTTCACCGACATGTTGTTCGGTGTCGGTATTCCGTCGTTTAGGAGGTGTGGGTAAAATATCGATTTCATCATTTGAGTCGAGATAAATAACAGGGACCATTTCGGTTAAATGAATTGGTACTACGTCATGCCACTTACTAGTGACACTCTCAACAGAATTATCAGACTTGCGACCCGACATTACGACGCAACAAACAATTGAGGGATGTTAATAAGTAAGTAATACTTCTACAATACTAGCGGGATTGCTTATCTTATATAGAAAAATGAAGTAAACAATCCTCAACTACCCTATTAAATTTAGATGGGATGTATGAATAGTGACATATATCACAAAAATGATTTTCATGATTATGCTACATCAAAATCAAATCTCACGGTTGGTGGAGATTTGCAGGAACTTCAGTGCTAATTAATGTGTATAAGTCTCGATTGTAGGTCTCGATAGTGGGTCTCTATGGTGGGTCTCGACGGTGGGTCTCGATATTGTGGGTCTCGAGTTCTATCACTCATTTATATATGTTATGTCATAGTATAAACTTATAGAACTTATAAAACTTATAAATATGGCGACCCGCCGACCTCGCTCCACCCTTCGTCGGCTGCTAACGTCGAGATTTTGGACGGAAAATTGTGTCTTTTCCGACGTGAATTTTTGACAAATTGATGGATCTGTTTTGACAGATCCTGATTAAGTTTTGAATTACACAAAACCTGTTATTGTGTTTCTAACAATTCTACTTGAGTGTGCAGATTCTAGCTATCGAAGAAGATGATGAACAGTCGAAGAATCTGTCCAGCCGATGGTTCACAATATAAACGATCAGCAGTTGGTTTGGTGTTCATGGAATCGGCAGCTGGATTAGCAATGGAGACGTCCAAAGTTGAATCAGCTGTTCGTAATCAGGCGGAGGCCAAGTTAAATCAGCTGGAGCATGATGAACCAGCTGAAACGATGACAACCAGCTGCAAGCGCTAAAGAGATAAAGTGAACCAGCTGGTACATGTATTGAGAAGCGCGCTGGAGAAGATTCTATTTATAAGTACTGTTGACGAATCTGTTAGCAGTCGCGATTATAAGTACTGTTGATGAATCTATTAACAGTCGCCATTCAAGAAGCGAAGAAGCAGTCGTAATATGGAGTTGGAACGAAGAAGTTCAGCAGGAAGCTACAGTGATCAGCAGATATAGAATCAGCAGAGAGCTTCAACCAGCAGTGGGTATTTGGAGTTGGCGATTGCAAAACGATGTCGCGTGAATAAGTTGGAACGACAGCGTTTTGCATTCGCAATAAGGATCAGCAGATGAAGAGAAGCGAAAGAGATGAAGCGACGTCGTGTTGAAGAATTCAGCAGATGGTTTAAGAGAGCAGTCGCAAGAATCAGTAGGTAGCTTGTACATCCAGACGCAAGAGAAGCGACGTCGTAGAAGAGATATCCAGTCGCAAGCTACTGTTCACCAGCAGATGCTATTTGGAAATTAGCGATAGCAAAACGATGTCGTTTACATAAGTTGATACGACAGCGTTTTGCTCTTGCGCTAAAGATTCAGCAGGAAGACTTTGCGTTGATAATTCAGCAGTCGCAAGCTACAGTGGATCCAGACGCAAGCAACAGCAGCATCCAGTCGTGAGCTCTATTGAACCAGCTGTTGCTATGTATACAGTCGCAAGCTTTGCGTATCCAGTCGCAAGCTCTACGCATCCAGTCGCAAGCTTTGGTATCCAGACGCAAGAAAAGAAGAAGTAGCGAAGCGTGGCAAACAGACGCAAGATATCCAGTCGAAGTGATAAATCAGCAGCGAAGCAGTTGACAACTTACGAAGAGTTATCAAAGCTGGATGTCAACTGCTGAGCTCAATTCAAATGGCGAAAACGACAAGAAGCCTGCAAAATAAAAGGACGCAAGTACTATTCCCTGTCGGTACTTTTCAAGACACATTTGAACGGGAAGAAGTTGTGTCCAACGAGATTAGTTTGTACAGAGGCTTTATATGCGAAGAGAGCGCCATTGAAGAAGAAGACGAGTGAGCGAGACTGAGAGGTTGGTGTCGCTGTGAGGCCTTCGCAGAAAACAAGTTAATTGCACAGTGACATCCAGCAGAGGGAAAAATGAATCTGAAGTGAAGCTGTCAATTATCATACGAGAGAGAGCTTTATTGCAGTTGACAGTGTAGCTAGAATTAGCTTGTATTAGAGCATTTCCCTAGTGTGTGAGAAAAACAGAGAGTTGAGCGTTTCATTGTATTAATCTCACACACCGAGATTCATTCACATCTATTTGTGAATGAATCTAGAAATCGTTTTACAGTTCCTGTCCAAGCACGATGACGTAAAACTCATGTGTATGTAGTCAGTCACACAGTTGCGGCTGTTGTGCATTTGAGGAGTCTAGGAGTTCTCACAGCTGCTGGTTGTGGGATTGGGTCTGTACACAAGTTGTAAGATCAAATCTTCTAGTGGAGCCTTCCGAGGTGGAAGAAGGGGAGATGTAGGACATTGAGGTCCGAACTTCCAGAAACAAATATGCTGAGTATCGTGTTCTTTAAGATTTCAGTATTGCATATTTATCTTAGCATTGCACGCATAACAGTCCAGCACTTGCTTTTACTTAGCATCTCATACACAGTTAGCACACAAGCACTTGCAAGTCTCGAACAGATTTATGTTGTACATAAATCTGTTTGAGTTGTTTTAAAATATAGGATTCAGTTCTGGTATTTTCCGCATGATTTTTAAATCATACCAGATCTGTCTCCGGTGCTCTATTCTTCATGTGTTTGATTTTAAATGTTCAAGAACAACGAGGTATTGCACCTCCAGTTTGTATTAGCAGCACGCAAAATTTCTAAAGTATTTTAACAAAGCGCGGCTGCTGATCTTTTGATCCTTCTTTTTAAAACAGGGACCATCAATATGGCTCGTATATATGTTATGTTATAAATATAAAACTTATTTTATAAAACTTAGAACTCATATATATCACTCATATATATGTTATGTTATGTTATAAATATGGCTCATATATATGCTATGTTATAAATATAAACTTATTTTATAAAACTTAGAACTCTTATATATCACTCACATATATGTTATGTAATAAATATAAAACTTATGTTATAAAACTTGAAACATATGATGAGAAAAGAATCACAAAACATGACTCGCGACCCACCCACACAACGCGAGACCACTCGAGACCCATACCCTAAACCCCAAACCCCAAATCCCAAACCTCAAACATGAAAGATGACTCGCGACCCACCCATAACGCGAGACCCATACTCGAGACCCATTCCAACTCACGAGACCCACTCTCAGACTCGCGACCCACCCATAACGCGAGACCCCTACTCGAGACCCATTCCAACTCGCGAGACCCACTCTCAGCTCGAGACCCATTGCAACATTAAAGAATTTAAAATTGCAACAATCAAGAATTTGCAATTACAAACAGATACAGATTCCTAGAAAAATATTTTAAGTTCATCTTCTACTAAATTCACCAACGGAAAGAAGTCTATTTAGTTTTTTTCGGCCTCTTCTTCTCTTCACAACAGGTGGTAGCACGAAAATATCGTGGCATGGCCACTCATTCTGATCCGGAACTGGATAAATTTCGGTCAGCATACACTAATGACCACAACATAATAGAATAATATTCCGAGCACAACGAATAAAAAATCAAAATTTTATAGGCAACTCGCTGCGATTGCATGTGAACATGGAATCCTGTCAATATCAAATTCTCTGCATGTGCATCTCTTCGATTCCAGGTCCACGATGGATGTATGTGCACAGTTCCGGACTTCAAACTCATGACGGCCCAATTCAAAAACTTGATACCCCCGAGCAGCGTTATATCTCTCACGTAGGATGGACTCAACTGCAGGGGTGAAATTTGTGGTAGACACAGTAGATGCATTTCGATACCTCGCAAACCAAGATGTGGTTAATTTTTGCAAGGATTCTAACAATGCAACGAGTGGAAGCTACCTTTCATCACGTAATCTTACATTTATTGATTCCACCCCATTCGTTGTCATGATATTGTAGCGAGATCTTGGAATGTAGGCTCGATTCCATCGATCTAAAGAGCCACAATAATCCAAAAACTTTCTGGCCTCGGGATACCTGTTCTTAAAACGTTCGTACTCGATGTCGAAGTCACTCTGCTTATAGATCTTGATGGATCTGTGTAAACAGATCCATATTAAGTTTTGAATTACACAAAACCTGTTATTGTGTTTCTAACAATTCTACTTAGTGTACAGATGTTAGTTATCGAAGAACTGTCCAGTCGATGGTTTAAAAGATAAAGTTCACAGCTGGTTTGATTCATTATTGTAAACGGCAGCTGGATTGACAATGGAGACGTCCAAAGTTGAGTCGGTTGTTCGTAATCAGGCGGAGGCCAATTTAGACCAGCAGCTGTGATATTTGCTAAAGACTGGAGAAAGAATCAAAGAAGAAGATGAACAGTGGAGCGCTAACAAGAGCTGGTATCTGCAATGATGACATCAGCTTATCTATTGGAAGAAGCTGCAAGCAGCAACGATGACGTCAGCATTGCTGATTGAAAGAAATCGAGATTCAGCAACCATGACGTCAGCATGTCTGCTGGAGGAAGCTACGAACAGCAATGATGACATCAGCAGTGATGTCATCACAATCAGTAGTTGAGCAAAAGCAATCAGCAGTTGTGAAGAGAAGCGCAAGAGATAAAGCGACGTCGTACAGGAAGAACATTCAGTCGCAAGCTACAGTGCAACCAGTCGAGCGTACTCAAAGTTAGCGATAGCAAAACGATGTCGTTTGAATAAGTTGATACGACAGCGTTTTGCCTTCGCGCTAAGATTCAGTTGATGGTTTGCAATGATAAAACCAGCAGGTAGCTACAGTACATCCAGACGCAAGCAACAGTACATCCAGACGTGAGCTACAATAAACCAGCTGTTGCTATGCATCCAGTCGCAAGATGATGTACCAGTCGCGAGCTATAGTGGATCCAGTCGCAGGCTACAGAGAGTTGCAACCAGTCGACAAAGAATCCAGTCGCGAGCCCCAGTCGCGAGCTTCAGTGCGATGCATATCCAGTCGCAGGCTACAGAGAGTTGCAACCAGGCGCAAAGAATCCAGTCTTCAAAGAAACCAGACACAGTGATTGAAGAATCAACCAGTAGCGAAGCAGTTGACAAATTACGAAGAGTTACCAAAGCTGGATGTCAACTGCTGAGCGTATCTCAAATGCTGAAGACGACAAAAAGCCTGCAAAAGAAAGGACACAAAGGACACTTCCTGTCGGTACTTTACAGAACCCATTTCAAACGGGAAGAATTTGTGTCCAACGGATTGAATTTGAACAGAGGTTTATATACTAAGGCAACGCCATTGAAGAGTAGAGCAGTTGCAGAATATGTTGGTTGCACAGTGCACCAACAGAGGGAAGAAATAGAAGAACGAAGCAGTCGACCACCATGAGAGAGGAGCTTGCTACGAGCGTCGACTGCTGAGTCCTTAAAAAAGCCTAGCAAAAGAAGGACACAAAGGACACTTCCTAGTCGGTACTTTACAGAAACCCATTTCAAACGGGAGAATTTGTGTCCAACGGATTGAATTTGAACAGAGGTTTATATACTAAGGCAACGCCATTGAAGAGTAGAGCAGTTGCAGAATATGTTGGTTGCACAGTGCACCAACAGAGGGAAGAAATAGAAGAACGAAGCAGTCGACCACCATGAGAGAGGAGCTTGCTACGAGCGTCGACTGCTGAGTCCTTAATCAGATTTTGTAGAGCAACTTCCCAGTGTGTGAGATTTATCATTTAGAGAGTTGAGCGTTCACTGTAAAATCTCACACACACAGATTCACTCGCATATTTTTGAGAGTTGAGCGAAATTGATTAGCGAGTGAATCAAAACCCAAATGCAAATCAGTTCCCGTCCAAGCACGATGACGTTAAACTCTGTGTATGTAGTCTTTGAACAGAGACGTTAAACAAGTTCTGAGTGAACAGCCGAGGGCTGGTAGTTTCTAGGAGTTCTCGCAGCTGCTGGTTGCGGGATTGGGTCTGTACACGTTGTATAGATCAAATATTCTAGTGGAGCCTTCCGAGGTGGAAGAAGGGGAGACGTAGGACATTGAAGTCCGAACTTCCAGAAACAAATCTATGGAGTATTGTATTCTTTAAGCTCTCAGCACTTGCATTTATATTCAGCATTCACGCATAACGCATACACAGTTAGCACAAACACAGTAAGTCTCGAACAGATTTATGTTGCACTTACATCTGTTTGTGATGTTTTAAAATATAGGATTCAGTTCTGGTGTTTCCGCATGATTTTAATTCATACCAGATCTGTCTCCGGTGCTCTTGTGTTTTTAAATGTTCAAGAACCAGAGGTATTGCACCTCATTCTCTAGATAGCAGCGCGCAAAATTTTTAGTGATCCATTTTAGTAACAACGCCTGCTAAAGTTCCTTTGAAAACCAGGGACCAACAGATCTTCTCCAAGTGCATAAACATTTCAGTGCAACCCTTCTTCTTGCAACGCAATTTTATATTTTGAGACAAGTGCCATATACAATGACCATGATGCGTGTTATGGTACACTCCGGAAACAGCAGCAATGATCCCCGGATTTCTATCAGATATGATCATCAACTCCTTCTCATCAGGTACTACATCCAGTATTTTCGTGAGAAACCAACTCCATGAAGCAGTAGATTCAACATCAACAACGCCCCAAGCCAATGGGTACTGGTGAAAATCTCCATCTTGAGCCGAAGCCACCAGTAAAGTGCCATCGTACTTTTCTTTCAACCATGTACCATAAATGGTGACTACTTTTCTCATGCATCGATAGCCCTTCACACATGCACCAAAAGCTAGGAACATATATTTTAATCTACTATCCTCATCAAGTGCTAAATCAGTTATGCTACCTGGATTCATTTTTTCCACCATACTCAGATAAGAAGACAGAATTGCAAAAATTTGTTCAGGATCACCTCTGAAGATATCATAAGCAAGTTGTTACCTTTCCAAGCTTTGTAATAGGTAATGTCAACTCCTCTATTGCACATCATGGTCATAATAGATTTTGGTTGGGGAGTCACTTGTTGTCCTTCAAAGTTCTCCACCAACATGTCACAAAAAACGGATGAACTTGCTTGTCGGTGTCTCGTACGTCTTCCTGTCAAATCACATGTGTATGTGTTGCAGTACGTACGAATCGAAAAAATATCGGAGTCTCTAACTTTCGAAGTCCAGATTCTCCATGTACAACCTTTATTAACGCACCGAACGACATATACAATTGGAGATGACTTGACACTTTTGAATTCTAAAGAGGAGTTCAAAGCAATTTTAGATAACTCCTTTTGCACGGCAGCCTTGCTTTGGAACTCCTGACCGACGTACAAGTTAGAACTGTCAGTGAACAAAAATGTATTACCACTAGGCCCAACATTAAATTCATCCTGTTGAGTAACAATGTACTCCAAATCATCCAAAAGCACGACGCCAACACCAATGTCTTCTACATCATTTTCTTGTTGTTCGGTAACATTATTCAGAAATGAAGAAACATTATTTGCATGTTCAGACACAGAAACCTCAACCACTTCAGTAGAGACAATATTTCGGTCAAAATATTCATCATAGCAGTAATCCGTCACATTGCCACCACCCAAAGTTTCTGTCAATATTTCTCTCCCAGTTCAGCACTTCCAACGATATCAAGTGCTCTTGAATCCATCCCAACTTCTTCAGAGATAATATTGGGTTAAACTTTAACATGCAGCACAGGCCTGTCTTTTGGACATCCAAAATATAAATAAGATTTCAAATCATTATCATTCTCAATATAAATTGGACGCATATGCCAGTGTCTCACATCCGGTACATAACTTATTCTCAATTGTTATGTGCCAAGTAGACCCATAATCATGTATGTGCCAAGTAGACCCATAATCATGTACATCTCAGTTTGTATATATTCAACATAACAAATTTCACCATCAACAGGAATCGCTGCCCACTTACAACCATACCTTGAACACCATTTAAATACCGGGATTTCATCATTGTTACTTTTCAATTCACCGTCATACTCAAATACAATGACTGTCGGCATAACCTGCAAAATTATTATAAAATACGTTAGCTAAAAGGATTCAGGAAAAAAATGGGTCACGACCCACACAAATCTGGGTCTCGCGTCAACAAATGTGACGCGACCCATGTTTGGACCATAGCCTAAACAGTGTCGCGACCCAGTAACGAAGTGTGGGTCTCGACCCAGATTTTGACAATATCCTTGACCAGTGTCGCGACCCAGGAACAAAAAGTGGGTCTCGAGCCAACATATGATCTCGACCCATATTTTGACAATCGCCCGAAAAATGCTGAGCTCCAGTAGTACTATCCACTCTGAATTTTGATATCTTTTTTCAATATTTCCTTCGTTTTCCTTCATCGAGGAAAATAACAAATGTCGGAGAACTAAAGAACAAAGGAACCCAAAATGTTGGAGAATCCAGAACAAAAGAGCAAAATGAAGTCTGTTCTCTCCCCTCTGGTCATCAAGGGGACGTTGGTGGTTGGTGGGTTGGTGGGAAACATCATAAATGCGAATAAAAATAATTGTTTAAATAATATCAGTTTTTAACAATTTTAAGTATGCTCTTAACAAATCCACTCCCTTCCGTTTTAAAAAACAAAAGTCAACTTCCTTCCGTTTTAAATAAGACCAGGATGAGTCACACGTTTTTTAAATGACCCACGCAGGGTTTTTTTTTTGTTATAAACGTTAGCCTTTTAATGGGCTAATCTCTATATAGATCAGAACCACTTGTTTCATATAGGATTTAAATTGAGGGATATACATGAGTAGGTAGGGGTCCGAGGGAGAGGACTTATATAACGGATTAATTCCCACATCATATCCTCATAATATTTCATTAGGAAATATGATCCACACGAGAATCGAACCCGTAAAGTCGTAAAAGTTACTCTCACATCACCCTAAGTTACCAACTCGCCTATATCCTTGCGGACAGGGATCCACATGCAGTTTGATCCTAGGAAGGGAGGCGTGATTATTTTACATTAGACATATATTTAGTTTGATCCTACGAGGGAATTGCATTTATTTTACATTAAAAATCTATTTCGTCATTAATAAATTTAATTATCATTTTTTAATATTTTAAAATTAAATTATTAATTTAACTATCCAGTGATTTTAAAAAGTTAAAAAAATAAAAATATAAAACCAACACGTATGTTATACGAAACTTTATACCAAAGGCTCACAAAAGGATCGTTGATCATCCCGGCCTTTCCTTCAATCCCGCGTCTAAGAAACCCGAGAAAACCCATCCAAAATCAAAATCATGGTTGATTGAAACTGTTCGAGAAAGACAAAGGAACTCAAGTCGTGGAGATTGAACTACAAGATAGTATAGTCATGAATAACCACGTGGTATGTTCAACATCTTAAATCCTTTAAAATTTCTGTTAATTCTTTGGGATTTTCATGGGTCGAGTTGTGTTATTAATTTATCTGAATGTATGGGAGCATGTTGTGGGTCGAGTATTTTGTGGTTCGTGTCTAGTTTTGGTCGAGTCTACTATGGATTGAGTCTGGACATAGTGGTTTTTCAAAAAATTAGAAACTTAAACCCTTGATTTAGGATCGAGAAAAGGTGATTACGGGGCGAGTGTCTAATATTGTTGGAGTGTCAAATATATAAGTCAATTTTATATTATCTGGGTCGAGTTTATAATCTATGGGTTTGAGTCATGATTATGTGGGTCGAGTCTAGGTGATGTAGGTCTAGTTGTACCAAGACTCCACACACAACTAGACTCCAATTGACATATTCGACCCCGAATCCATCAAACTTGACCTAGATAAAAAAATCGACCCATATTAAACAACTCGACCTAGATAAAAAAACTCGACCCAAATGAACATTACTCGACCCACTTTTCTGTTTAATTTTATTTGAATGTTTTCTATTCTGTTTAGTAGATTTATTTTCCTAAAAAACTTGAGAATGGTCAAGGTTTTGAGTACAAATTAACATTAGGGTCGCAATACGCAGAAGCGTGTGAAAGAATTCTGTCATTTTTTAATGAACATGTGATGCAACGAATGGTGGAAGACAACCAGTTTGGCAATCTGATTAGATTTGACAAATATTATCTGAACTCAAACTAGTTGTTATGATTTTTGATGAGCAGGTAGGTAGTCGACTGTGTGACTGATGATTTTTGGATGGTCATCTGGAAGAGTCCGCTAATTTTTTCATTGCTGGAGTATGGGCTAATAACGGGGCTTAATTGTTCAAGGACTTATCCTATGATTTATGAGGATGATAGATTTCGTAGCACATAATTTTGTGGGATGAGTACCGTTTCTCTGCATGATTTATAGGCCAGGATTTTATGATTTTCGAAGGAGAGACTGGAGGTGAGGGGGTGAACTTAGAGAAAATAAAGCTGGCTAGCCTATATTTAGTGTCTGTTGTATTAGATCCTCGGAGGAAAACAAAGAAGGAAGAGACTGGCTCACAATGGATGATTTAGATAGTTTTAATACATATCCGTGGGATAGGTTGGCCTACTAGGAAGCTGTATTTGGTCTTTCAAAAG
Organism: Dorcoceras hygrometricum; assembly: GCA_001598015.1. NCBI lineage: Eukaryota > Viridiplantae > Streptophyta > Magnoliopsida > Lamiales > Gesneriaceae > Dorcoceras > Dorcoceras hygrometricum. Next base: position 245,917 of record KQ992316.1, read on the forward strand.
ACCTTGGAGGTAAATTTGAAGATTTTAAGAAATTGGTGAAAAAGTGGAAGAGGGATCCGATGTTCAGTGAATTCGATACCTTCCACATCAGTGAGTTTGTTCAACCATTGTACGTACATAAATATTATATGTGTTTATAGATTAATTTTTTAAATTTTATATGTTTCATTCTAATATGTGGTTTATTTTTTTCTTTTTCAAGATCTTGACATACTCAATGGCCTTGGTGAGTCTTCTGCAACTCGTAGAGAGGATGCAAACGTCTCATATCCCAGATATGCCATTGGTTGATGAGGAAATGGCATAAAAATCATCTTCTTTGCTCAATAATGTCACTACTGCATTCTGTGGTGTTGATGGGAGGTAGGTATTGAATTCAATTTATTTAATTCGTGTTTGCATATTTTGTGTTAGCTGATAGAATTAATAAATGTAGGATATCCCTATGGTACTTACTCCGACCGCTACAGAGTTGTCATCTGCGCACTAAATTTCAAGGGATTTCGATGTTTCAAATGAATGCGCAGTGACACGACGCATGTTGGAGTTGACGAGCATAGACTAAAGCTAGTCTGCAGCCAACATTCATTGGCAGATACACCGTGGCCTCTCACTCCACCTCCTTGTAGTCCATCTTCCCACAGTCCACCTCCACACAGTCCACCTCCCCATAGTCCAACTTCTCCCAATCCAAATCCTCCCATTCCATCCCATCTTCAGAGGTTTGAAGAACTTCTGAATGGAGTAGAGGTTCAACTGACCATGATATGGAAGGAGCAAGCCGATAACATGGATATACTGAGGAGTATTCTGTAAGACATGTTGAGCTTGAAAATAATTGTTGAAGATGGGAGATCACAGAGCCCAGTCATTACCATTGGTGTGTAAGTTTTATTTTTGATCAAATAGTAATAGTTAACTAATATTGAAATTGTTATGTCATATTAATATTAATTATGTTTGGTGAAGGATGGGCATGTCACTAGAGATGGCAGCCAGAGCAGAGGAGACTCCATTGGCTGAGCCACCTGATGGATTTGGTAAATTCTGTTTGTGTTCATATTTAATTTGAGTTTAATTTATAATTTGTTATATTTTGTGGCAGAGTTGGCTTTGGCTAATGTTGCCTCCAATTCGTAAGGTGACATGAGTGGGTCACAGGAGGTGGAAGCATGGCAAAAGGTGGCACGGTTGGCTCAGTTGTCTCCGGTGTGTGAGGAGGGGGCTGAAGCGACAGAGTCGACACCTGAAACTGGTAAGTTGTTTTTGTCATTATCTATTATCATTTGACATAAGATGTCTTACGAAAGGTATAATGATGTGATTGATGTTTGGTAGCAGAGGGAGCTAAGGTTGAGGAGAACCAGCCCGAGGGAACAACGAAACATGACACAGCTTGAGGATGAAGATCGTCATTCAAAGATCATGGGAAAGAATAGAGATGGAGATTGGGCATTTGTGTGATGGTGAGAAAAAATGTGGATTCATCACAACATACCAAAAGAGTTAGTTCCTTGAGATGACCACTCCGATGACTTGGATATACACTGTGCATTTGTTTTGGAAACATTTTTGTCTATTATTTTTGTCTTAACTTAAACCTAAAACTTTTCTTTTAAACCTCTTGTAGCATGTCGATAAATGCTTCAGCGGCCTCCTTGAGTTGCAGAATGCCTACCCCTACATCTTTTGTGTAGACGTTGCGGTGATGGACTCTAGTTTCTACCAGCTCGTACGTCTGCTTTGTAAAGGTGGGAAGGCGAATGTAGAGGGTTTGCTGATGTGGATGGAGGGGAGAGTACTCAGATCGACTGACAACACCCTAGGATAAGGAATCTTTTATTTTTGTGCCTTATTGCTTAAATGTCCATTGGGTGCTTGTGAAGATTGTGCCAAAAGTAAATAACCTGACGATATTGGATTCAGATCGTGCTGTGGATTCCGATGGCAAGAAACTTCTAGAGATCATCAAGACTAGCTCTCATGGTATCGTATATTTTGATGACAATGGGTATTCAGACTGATGCAATCACTTAGTGGAACATTGTTCGGCCAACCAAGTTCTTAAGCAATCTCTTAGGTATATGTTGTTCAATTTTTTTGTCTATTCTTGTTGTGAGGATTGTAATTAACAGGTTCGATTAGTGGCATGTCACGAACATATTTGAGGAAATAGACCAATTTAATCTCGTAAGATGTTTGAGCAGATTTGATTGGTATGAGGATTTAATCGGAGAAATATACCTTATGAAGTATCGGGTATTCAGCCTAGGAATATTCGTCAAAGCTGTTTGAGAGATCAGCTTTGTACGCGAGCAGATTTGAGTATATGAACTTCGGATTTGATTTAGAAGTGTATCGGGTGTGTATCGTGAGTAAGGGAGAGCGTTAGCGCTGAGCAGACTTGGTATATTGATTATCGCTGGAGCTCAGATTTGGTAAAATTCCCCGCTCAAGTGAACTAGAGGTGCTGGGAGAATCGGTTTGATTTGCGGTTTGAGTAGACCGGTTCGTTATTTTTAGATTTGAGTAATATCTGGGTGTCCAGATCTGTCCCTAGTGTATTTGAGCGAGTTGCCTTGAGAGGGAAGCGAAACGATGTCGTTTTGGATTACCTGGGTATGCACGGGTTGAGTACAAGTGATGCGATGTCGTTTGTCGTAGACCAGATTTGGCGCTGGTTGGGTGAAATCTGTTCAGTGGGTGTGAGCAGATGTGCGCGTCAACTTTGGGGAAGTCATGTGTTGGTCAATGGTACTGTGTGGACTGGTCCGGTTCATGAGTTTGGTGTAGACCGGTACGGTGTTCTCAGATTTGATCAGATCTGGAGTTACGCGAGCGGGTCTATGTGTATGTGTGATCTGTTATTTTAAGCGGGACTCCTACGCGACGTCTTTTGGGTGGTAGTCAGATCTGATGTGGCGAGAGGAATCGGATTGGTCAGCGTAGAGAAGTCAAAGCTGATTGAGTGCTCAGATCTGGGTTTGTCGGTGGAACTGTGGCGTTGATTGGAGTATAAATAAGTGTTGACCAACACTTAGAGAAATTTGAGACCCGATATTTCTTATCTTCTTCCTGCGAGCCTTCGAAACCCTTACTGTTCATTCGAACCCTATTTCCTTTGATTGCCGTTGATTTACGCCGCCGTCTGGAGCAAGATTGGTGGCGCTGAACTCGTCTTCCTTAGGGCTTTCGATTGATACTAGTTTTGAGACTTGAATCGACGAGTTGATGGGGGGTGAAGTAGTTGCAGAGTTCGATATCTTCGCGATTTCTGACCAGTGGTTCTTTAGTTCTTTAGCAGCTTTGAGTAAGTGATTTCTTCTCGTTTTAAGCTTCGATTTGAGATGGTTGGTCGTACGTAGTGTAGTTGAGATTGGGTTGAGTTTCTCGACCGTAGACTGTAAGCTGAATGAACTTAGTTTTGAGTTGATTTGTGAGATATCTTGACAGATTTGAGCTTTCAAGCAGTTCTTGTTGTGTTTCGTCGTGAACTGGTGAGCCAGAAGGATTTAGCGGGCTGTTGGTGCTGTGTCCCTGTAACTCCTAGAAATTCCTGACTACGTAGAAATGAGTGCATGACTAGAGGGAAAATATTTTTAGATGATTACATGCCATTTATATGATTTATTTATAATTTTATACTGCATGATATGCATGTGCTATTTTTCAGCCTGCTTGAGTTACAGACGCGTGGATGAGATTAGGGCCGACCGAAATGAAAATGATTTGAGATTTTTAAGTTATGGAATTTTTAAGAATGAACTTATTTTATTTTAAGCAACAATTTCTGAAAATTTGAGTTTTTATAATTATTTTGGAGGGGAACCCGTTTTTCGCCTATACAGGCTGTTTTATTGAGTTTTAAGGTGTTTTAAAATATGAGGAGGCCTAGATTTCGAAAATATTTAATCTTTAAAGCCCAATTATGAGTTTTAAGTACCTTTTAAATTAATTAGAGGGGTAAGCCTGTCTTTTTCTCTTATTTTATTAATTAAACTCATAGGGGTCACTTTAGTCACATTTTATTTCTTCACTACTCCAAGTCTACACTAAACCTAGCCTCCCTTAGTTACTTCAGTCGTCCCCCTCCTCCAATAACACAAAAATTTCGAAACCATTCATCCATTGGAGAAGCTTGGTGATCCAAAGCCGGTTGTGCCCCGATCTCGCGTCTACAACGTCGGTATCTCGCAGATCTACTTCTTTTACAAACCAGACATGTGATATAAATGTCTTTTCTCACCATTTAAACTGTATTACATCGTTTTTTATGATTTATGGCATGTATTGTGTGCGATTTATTGTAAATTCATGATCTAACACAAAAATTTCGAAACCATTCATCCATTGGAGAAGCTTGGTGATCCAAAGCCGGTTGTGCCCCGATCTCGCGTCTACAACGTCGGTATCTCGCAGATCTACTTCTTTTACAAACCAGACATGTGATATAAATGTCTTTTCTCACCATTTAAACTGTATTACATCGTTTTTTATGATTTATGGCATGTATTGTGTGCGATTTATTGAAATTCATGATGCTTATTTTCGGATCATGCATGCACCCTATTTTCTCACATGATTTTCGATCCAAATTTGTGATGCTTCGGTCCAGGTGTGTTATAGGGGCTTGGGGGTGGTCCTTAGTGGTCTCATGGTGGTCCCTAGGTGTCAAGAAGTAGGCTGGTTCGGGCAAAAACCATGGCTGGTCGAGGTGGGCTCGCGGTGCGTCGCGCATGGGGAGCAGCCCTCTTGTCACCCATCGTGTGTGCACTGTAGACCTCGGTTGGGTCCGTGGCTGGTCTCGTTGGAACCGGCTGGACCTGGTGGTCTAGCCGGCGGGTCTTCGGACATGGTGGCCAGAGCAGAGAGTACGACGGCTGCAAAGTGAGCGTCGCGCGAAGGCAGACGGCGGCTCACGCGTGGAGTAGGGCGGCATGCTGGGCCGGCCGGTTCGATCAAACCAGTTGGTTTGGTTAGGCCTGTTTGGTTCATCGGGTTCGAGTCAAAATGTTTTAAAATCGGTCCAGGTTATTTTAATTATGGACCTGTTATTTTAATTTTTAGTCAAAGGGTCAATTTTAAAGAAAATAGCCGGATGTTAATAATTAAGTCAAACTTTTAAAGTTATGTTTATTTTTAAGTTTTAAGTCAAAATTAGGGCCTTTGGAATTTTAATTGAGTCAAAATCGATTTTCGGGATTTTAATTTGGTCAAAACTGGTCTTTTGGTCAAAATCGGATTTTTGGGGTCAAAATCGGTTTAAATTGATTTTAAAAATCAAAATCGAGTTTAATAAGCCAAAATTGATTTTAATTTAGTCAAAATTTATCCTTGATTTATAAAGTCAAAATTTAAGGAAAACAGACAAAAATTGTAAAAAGGGGTGAACATTCGTTTCATCGTCTGAGTTAAGAGTGATGTTTAGTCTAGAAGTAGTGGGCCAGACTCCTGAATCATTCCTTGACCGAAATAGAAAAATGTAGAAGCCCGTAGGTGTATATTTAATTACATATGTAGTATTCTATGTACTTAAATATTGTGAGGCTCTCCGCCCACAATTAATCTTCTAGTCTTAATCAGTGGGTTATTAAGGTAACTAAACAAGTTTAACAATTTAATCTGGTTTATACATATCATAAAAAAAAAATTTCATATCATCAGAAGCGTATTAATTTCAGCAGACGCAGAATAAGTTCAACTGGTAGCGTAAACTTGATTCGTGTATACACGTGCTTCATAGTTCACTTCGGTTACAAACTCAGTTCAAGCTAAGTTCCCTAGTACCTGCGTCTATCTTATATACAAAACCAGAATTGAGCAACCTAACATCGATTATTCAACTATCTAGATTATCAGCTGGAGTTGCGCCTTCCTGCTGCTGATCCAGCGTCTAGATAAATATCTCTCGCTACCCGTGGTTGCTCTCCCCTAATTCTTTCTTCCTGTTGTCATGCACACATACAAAATAAAACAACAGCCGGATAACCTCCGGTGAGAAACATCTCAATATAATCAGCAGGTACGCATAATAACAATAAAATGCATAACAGTGTATCAACTGTAATTTAAATGCAATGACATGAAATGATTCTAGTTCTTCTCTTTCATCTCCGAATTGATTCCATATCAGTTTGACGCCATCAAGATTCATATCCGATCTTGACATGAATATTCATCTATCGAAACCATCTCCGGCTTCAAAAATCAGGCCAACTCAGTCCTGGGCATTAGAATCAATTCAACTCTCTTCAATATGCAAACTCATGCAAATATAAAAGATCCACTACCTGTGATGGATCGACACACACATAATTCAAGTTCTAAATCAAGAACAGTACTCATATATGTATGTGATTTCAACGGAATACTCAAGAACTATCATTCTTGAGTAGCCTAATTCCTGACTCTTCTGTCAGATTATACCTTTGTTTCTCTGTTTTCAAATACTTCAATCAGTGTTCTTAAGCTCTGTTCCTTACTTCCACAGATACTCACGGGATCAAGGATCAATAACTGAATTCAATATATTTCTTAGTATTTCAAATTCATGCTTATTTATAGACGACGCTCTCTGTATATCTCGCAGCATTTCCAACGTATTCAATTCGAGTTCCACGTGTCATGCTGAGTATTCAAACAAGATATACTCCCACCGCTTCAAAGGTGGATAACGATAAACAGATTCCTCAACTGTTGTTCATCGTCTTCAGTCGCTGTTCGAATATCATTGTTCGTTAGCAGACGCAAGAATCAGCTGTTGTAATAACCAGTCGCAACTACAGGAATCCAGTCGCAACATCAATTCAGTCGTAACACTCCAAAGCTCAAAACGATGTCGTTATAACTAATCGATAAGGAATAAAACACGCAGATTTTGTCAACCTATCGATAATCACCCAAATTGCATCACAACCTCTGGACGACTTTGGCAATTTCGTTACAAAGTCCATGGAAATATGATCCCATTTCCATTCAGGAACTGATAGACTCTGTAATAACCCAGCAGGTTTCTTTCTTTCCGCTTTTACCTGCTGACAATTCAAACACTTTAAAACAAATTCAGTCACATCAGTTTTCATTTGTTTCCACCAATATTGTTTCTTCAAATCATTATACATCTTCCTACCACCAGGGTGAATACTGAATTTGCTTCTATGAGCTTCATTCAAAATCTGATCTTTCAACTCCTGAATATCTGGAATAACAAGTCTGCTATTCACATACAACACATCTTCATTGTTGATACGGTACTCAGATTGATGTCCTTCTTTCACCAGCTCAATCGATTTTTGGGTATTCAAATCTCTCTTTTGTGCTTCCTTAATTCGAATTAGCAGATCCGGTTCAGCACTGATAGCACAAATTCTCATTGGTTTGCTCTCCAATTCAAATACATATCCAGAAATGCAGCAAGTTTCTATCAAATTGGACACTCCAATCGTAGTCAAAGATAGAGCGCAAATCTTTCTACTCAAAGCTTCAGCTGCTGCATTCGATTTTCCTGGATAGTACTTGATTTCACAATCAAAATCTTTCAATAAATCCAGCCATCTTCTTTGCCTCATATTCAATTCTGACTGGGAAAATAGATACTTCAGGCTCTTATGATCTGAAAAGATCTCAAAATTTCTCACCATACAAGTAAATCGCCATATCTTCAGGGCAAACACGATAGCTGCTAATTCAAGATCATGAATTGGATAGCGAATTTCATGAGGTTTGAGCTGTCTTGAGGCATATGCAATCACATGACCTCGCTGCATTAGAACACACCCTAATCCATGGTGAGATGCATCGCAATACACCACAAATCCACCAGTACCTTCAGGAATTGATAGAACTGGTGCAGTAGTTAGTCTCTTTTTCAACTCAAGAAAACTGTTCTCGCATGCTTCTGACCAAACAAAGGGCACATTTTTCTGTGTCAGCTGAGTTATAGGCTTTGCAATACTCGAGAAATCCTGAATAAATCTTCGATAATATCCTGCAAGACCCATAAAACTTCTAATTTCAGGCACAGATTTTGGTCTAGGCCAATTGATTACTGCCTCTGTCTTACTGGGATCAACTGAAATTCCAGCTCCAGAGATAATATGGCCAAGAAAAACAACTCTTTGGAGCCAAAACTCACATTTTGACAACTTTGCATACAGCTTTTCATATCTCAAAGTCTGCAACACTGTTCGAAGATGACTCGCATGATCATTCAAATTCTTTGAATAGATTAGAATATCATCAATAAATACAATCACAAAATCATCAAGATATCGTTGGAAGACTCGGTTCATTAAACTCATGAACACTGCTGGTGCATTAGTCAATCCAAAAGGCATAACTACAAATTCATAGTGACCATATCTTGTTCGAAAAGCAGTCTTTGATATGTCTTCATCTCTTACTCGCAATTGATGATATCCCGATCTCAAATAAATTTTTGAATACACTGTCGAACCTTGCAACTGGTCAAATAAATCATCTATTCGTGGCAAAGGATATTTATTCTTTACGGTTGCTTTGTTCAGTTGTCGATAATCAATGCATAGCCTCATTGATCCATCTTTCTTTCGCACAAATAGTACTGGAGCACCCCAAGGAGAGACACTTGGTCGAATGTATCCTTTGGTGAGGAGATCCTCCAGCTGATCTTTTAATTCTTTCAATTCAATCGGTGCCATTCTATATGGCATTTGATCCCTTGACTGAATAATCAGCAGATACCAAACTCTCTCGACTGATTTCCAATCTCTCGTCTGGTTGCTAAACGACGACGTATCAAGGCTCATAGTCATAATTCAAAACGTTGTCGTCTATTCTCTTAGCTGGAACTAAGTTCCCCTCGACTGGTTTGCGTTTACTATCAAAACGACGACGTCGCACCTACGTCATCCAGTCGATACACTACCAACCAGCAGGTATATATCGAAACCAGCAGATGCGTATGAAACTCTTGCTGCTGATTTCCCGTGTGTAACAGTGACTAACACGTGGCGCTCTCTCACTGACCCTTCTATTCACGCATTCGCTTCCAGCTGAAATCAACAATAACGCTTCAACTGAATTTCAAATTTCCACCAGTCGCGAGCTACAGTAACCTGCTGCTGATCTTCTCACATCGCTTTGCCTGGTTACTTCAACTGGTTCTCACACCTTGCGATTTAATCAATACACAGGTCTTGATTCATCCAACACTTCCAGAAGAAATCCGAGCTCATAATCAAGCTTTATCAAATTCTTGAATGTCGAAATTACTCCCCTAATTTTCTTCTTAATGATTCTGGGCATTACAAATATTTTAAAGGAAAGGATTAAATATACATTGACGGGCTAAGTTTTTAAATTGCATGATTTTAAGAAATGCACGCATCATGAGATTTTATGAAACGATCAGGCATGTCTATTTAAAGATATAACCCGAGGGATTGAAGTGAAGTGCCAAAGTTTAATGATGGGAGCTAGCCGGGCCCGGGGATCCCCTGTTTTAATGTATGATTATGAGCCTATGGATCCATGTGATTACGACATGGTGAAGTGTCAAGCATAGAGGTGTGACATATAGGGATCCTGGCTCAAGGTCTGGTGAACCTCACCGCCACGTACATTGGTTATTCGACTGATCAGTCACACGCCCGCTCACATATACTGATACGACTCATACGTTTTTCATGTTATGTTATGTCATTTCTTATGTATGTTTATGTTACGTATGTACGATATGAAATGTATGAAGCAATGTTTTAAGATCATGCACGCATTCATGTTTTTAACGTTATGTTATTACAAGTATGTGCTTGCATGCGATTTTATTAGTATGTACTTTGTTATGATATACGATAGAGCATGTTGAGCCTCTAGGCTCACTAGGTTTAAATGGTGCAGGTGATGATCCTGTTGAGTGTACACCGACTGACGATGAGGACATCTGAGCGCCGGTTGCAGCAGTACCCCTTGACCACAGCGATGTTATGTTTTGAGATGATACAGTTTCAGATGTTGGTTTTAAACATTTACTTTAAGTCTTTTACTCAATTGATATTTATCCCCTTTGAATGATCTAACGTTTTTAAATATTCCTTTATTTATGTTTGAAGTATGGGTGAGAAAATGATTTAGAAATGCTTTAAAAGGAAACGAGCCATACCTTAAGTTTATTTTTCCGCACATGTTTAAAAAAAAATTCTAGAGTCTGGTTCGTTTCAATTGGTATCAGAGCGGTGGTTCTGGTGGGGTACTAGCCTGCTGCGTGGATCTCAGAAGTCACACTACCAGTCTGTGAGTTTTATTGTTTTATTATTTATGTTTATGATTGCATGCTGCATGTTTTAGTTATGCATGAGGTTTTGGCCTTAGAGTTTTAAAAATAGACGCTTAGTCAAGCACCTAGATTTACATGATAAGGTTTTGGTGTATTAGTATGCCCCCCAAGCGTGCTAGAGATCAGCAGGATGATGATGCACCTCCTCCTCCCCCACCTCCTCAAATGACGTCGTTTGAGAGGGCTAACGTGAAGATGTTAGCCTGGATCACCAGGATCCTAGAGAGACAGTCGGAGAGTTCGGGGAAGCCTCACGAGGAGGATGTGGCTGAGCGGTTCTGCAAAGAGGGACGCAAGGAGTTTGCCGGGACTACAGATTCGCTAGCTTCCGAGTAGAACACTGCTAGAAGATTCGATGCCTTAGGTTACTGGATTGATATAAGTGAGAACTGTTAGACCTTCTAGGTCTTTCCTTGAGAACTTAGATGGATAGGACTAGTGAACTTAGAAATGCCTTAGGTTTCTAATCTGACTTTTGGGATTTAGTATGACCGTAAACGCGTACCTGTGTGACGTTTCTATTTCAGGCGAAATTCGTGTGCTTGGTGTCACTACACTCGCTTTGCTAGACTTAGGGGCGACCCACTCGATTATTTCGAGTGCATTCACACAAAGGATGGGTATTGTTCCGGAGAGCATGGGGGTAGTTCTCGCCGTGATGGTTCCGTCAGGAGAGGAGTTGACGACGACCAGCATTGTGCAGGGTCTGACGATGACGTTTCAGCACCACGCATTTAGAAAAGATTTGGTCGTTTTTCTGATGACAGGATTCGACCTCATCCTAGGCATGGATTGGTTGACAGAGTTTGGAGCAGTGATAGACTTTCAGCAGAGGACGGTGTCTATCAGACTTCCAGGGCAGGAGGCTTTCTTATTTGAGACAGTTAGGAGGCTGCGGAAGCCCATATTTATATCTTTTCTTTTGGACAGGAAGCTAGTTGAGCACGGATATCAGGCATTCTTGGCCAGCGTTACCGCTTCTGGAGGATCAGCAGGCCCTTCACTATCTGATGTGGAGGTAGTCAGAGATTATGCAGATGTCTTCCCTGATGATTTAGTGGGAGTTCCACCGGAGCGGGAGGTGGAGTTTTCTATTGAGCTGATGCCAGGGACAGTGCCTATCTCTAAGGCACCTTATCGATTGGCTCATACAGAAATGAAGGATCTTAAGGAGCAGATTCAGGAGTTGCTCGATACGGGGTTCATTCGCCCTAGCTTTTCACCATGGGGCACGCCAGTGTTGTTTGTGAAGAAGAAGGATGGCAGCATGAGATTGTGCATCGACTACCGGGAGCTGAACAGAGTTACAGTGAAGAATAAGTATCCAATCCCGAGGATTGAGGATTTATTTGATCAGTTGCAGGGAGCTTCGGTGTTCTCGAAGATTGATTTGAGATCTGGCTATCACCAGTTGAGAGTTAGAGAGGAGGAAGTGTCCAAGACTGCTTTTAGGACACGCTACAGCCACTACGAGTTCTTGGTGATGCCGTTTTGCCTGATGCCCCAGAGATTTTCATGGATCTGATGAATAGGGTATTCAGGCAGTATCTAGACCAGTTCATTATAGTTTTCATTGACGACATCCTGGTCTATTCGAGGAGCTTGGAGGAGAATAGGCAGCACTTACAGACAGCTTTGCAGACTTTGAGGGAGCATAGATTGTATGTCAAGTTCAGCAAGTGCGAGTTTTGGCTGGAGCAGGTGGCATTATTAGGGCATATTGTGTCGAGAGATGGGATTTCAGTTGATCCATCGAAGGTGGAGGCAGTGCAGAACTGGGGGATTCCGAGGAATGCAGCGGAGAGTCGCAGTTTCTTGGGCTTGGCAGGTTATTATCGCAAGTTTATCAAGGGCTTCTCTTCTATCTCGGTGCCCTTGACAGTCTTGACCAAGAAGAATGCAAAGTATGTGTGGAGTCCCAGTGCTAGAGGAGCTTTGATCAGCTGAAGGAGGCCCTTACTTCAGCACCAGTGTTCGCTATGCCAGTGGATCACGAGGAGTTTGTGGTTTATACAGATTCTTCTCTGAGCGGTTTGGGTGCAGTTCTGATGCAGGATGGTAAGGTTATTGCTTATGCGTCGAGGCAGCTGAAGAGTTATGAGCAGAACTATCCGACTCATGATTTGGAGCTTGCAGGAGTGGTGTTTGCATTGAAGATTTGGAGGCACTATTTGTACGGCGAGAAGTTTCAGATATTCACCGACCACAAGAGCCTCAAGTACTTCTTCACCCAGAAGGAGCTGAACATGAGGCAGTGCAGATGGTTAGAGTTGGTGAAGGACTATGACTGTGACATTAGCTACCATCCGAGTAAGGCTAATGTAGTGGCAGACGCCTTGAGCCGGAAGACTGCAGTAGTGGCGTGTTTGTCTGTTGAGAGCCACTACAGCCTGAGATTCAGAGATTCGGCCTAGTGTTCTATTCAGGAGGCTGTGCGCCGAGTTTAGCAGCACTCACTATTCAGACAACTCTTCGAGAGCGGATCAGAGAGGGGCATGCCTCCGATGAGAAGTTGCAGCAATGGAGGCAGCGTGATGAGGACAGAGTACGTGGTCTGTATACTGTTGAGGATTGGATAGTCCGTTTCAGAGGCCGTATGTGGGTGCCGAGCATTGGACAGTTGAGTGCCGAGATCTTATCTGAGGCTCATGCATCGACGTACTCCATCCACCCAGGGAGTACGAAGATGTACAAAGATTTGTAGACTTTGTACTGGTGGCCAGGGATGAAGAAGGACGTTGGGAGAATCGTGTCCGAGTGCTTGACTTGTCAGCAGGTCAAGGCGGAGCATCAGCGACCGGCAGGGTTGTTGCAGCCACTTCCTATTCCCAAGAGGAAGTGGGAGCATATTACGATGTATTTCGTGGTTGGATTGCCTAGGAGTCCCAGAGGGTGCACGGCTATATGGGTGATCGTGGACAGACTCACCAAGTCAGCGCACTTTTTTACTGATGAAGACTACTTTCACCCTGACGCAGTACGCAGAGCTTTACATCCGAGAGGTGGTCAGACTGCATGGCATACCAGTCTCGCTAGTGTCGGACAGAGACACCAGATTCTTCTGGAGGAGCTTACATGCCGCCTTCGGGACAAGTTTGTCGTTCAGTACAGCATTTCACCCGCAGAAAGACGTACAGTCAGAGAGGGTCATTCAGATTTTGGAGGATTTGCTGAGAGCTTGCGTCATAGATTTTCAGGGTACATGGGACTCGAGATTGCCACTGATAGAGTTCACGTACAACAACAACTTTCAGGCGTCGATTGGGATGGCTCCGTATGAGGCGCTGTATGGAAGGAGATGCAGATCTCCCGTACACTGGGACGAGATTGGTGATAGAGTGCTTACTAGGCCGGAGTTAGTACAGCAGACGGCGGACATTGTGACGACGATGAGGACAGCCCAAAGTCGTCAGAAGAGTTATGCAGATCAGAGACGACGAGATCTGGAGCTAGCTGTGGGAGATCATGTGTTTGTGAGGATATCGCCCATGAAGGGCGTGATGCGCTTTGGCCGGAGAGTCAAGCTTAGCGCGAGGTTTATTGGGTCGTTCGAGATTCTGCAGAGGGTTGGTAATCTGGCTTATCGAGTAGCGTTACCACCCAGCTTATCGACAGTGCATAATATCTTCCACATCTCGATGCTGCGGAAGTATGTTCCGAATCCATCTCATGTGTTGGATTACGAGCCGCTTCAGTTGGCGTCAGACTTATCTTTTGAGGAGCGACCAGTTCAGATTCTAGCTAGGGAGGAGCGTAGGCTGAGAGCGCGGAGTATTCCGATGGTCAAGGTCCGGTGGCAGAATCACTCGGAGGATGAAGCTACCTGGGAGACTGAGGCCGATATGCGGACGCGCTACCCGAAGTTATTTGGTACGTACTCAATTTCGGGGACGAAATTCCTATAAGGGGGTGAGAGTTGTCACGCCTAGAAATTCCTGACTACGTAGAAATGAGTGCATGACTAGGGGTAAAATATTTTTAAATGATTACATGCCATTTTGTATGCTTTATTTATGAGTTTATGCTGCATGATATGCAAGTGCTATTTTTCAGCCTGCTTGAGTTACAGACGTGTGGACGATATTAGGGCCGATCGAAATGAAAATGATTTGAGATTTTTAAGTTATGGGATTTTTAAGAATGAAATTATTTTATTTTAAACAACAATTTCTGAAAATTTGAGTTTTTATGATTATTTTGGAGGGGAACCCGTTTTTCGCCAATACGGGCTGTTTTATTGAGTTTTAAGGTGTTTTAAAATATTAGGAGGCCTCGATTTCGAAATATTTAATCTTTAAAGCCCAATTATGAGTTTTAAGTACCCTTTAAATTAATTATAGGGGTAAGCCTGTCTTTTTCTCCCCTTTTCTTAATTAAACTCATAGGGATCACTTTAGTCACATTTTATTTCTTCACAACTCCAAGTCTACACTAAACCTAGCCTCCCTTAGTTACTTCAGCCGTCCCCCTCCTCCAATAACACAAAAATTTCGAAACCATTCATCCATTGGAGAAGCTTGGTGATCCAAAGTCAGTTGTGTCCCGATCTCGCGTCTACAACGTCGGTACCTCGCAGGTCTACTTCTTTTACAAACCAGGCATGTGATATCAACATATTTTCTCACCATTTAAACTGTATTAGATCGTTTTTTTTATGATTTATGGCATGTATTGTGTGCGATTTATTGAAATTCACGATTCTTATTTTCGGATCTTGCACGCAACCTATTTTTTCACATGATTTTCGATCCAAATTTGTGATGCTTCGAGGTGGGCTCGCGGTGCATCGTGCAGGGGGAGCATTCCTCTTGTCACCCATCGTGCGTGCACTATAGATTCATAAATTCAAAATTTAAGGAAAATAGGCAAAAATTATAAAAAGGGGTGAACATTCGTTCATCGTCTGAGTTAAGAGTGATGTTTAGTCTAGAAGTAGTGGGCCAGACTCCTGAACCATTCCTTGAACGAAATAGAAAAATGTAAAAGCCCGTAGGTGTATATTTAATTATATATGTAGTATTCTATGTACTTAAATGTTTTAAAGAAAATGATTAAATATACATTGACGGGCTAACTTTTAAATTACATGATTTTAAGAAATGCAAGCATCATGAGATTTTATGAAACGATCAGGCATGTCTCTTTTAAGATAAAACCCGAGGGATTGAAGTGATGTGCCAAAGTTTAATGATGGGAGCTAGCCGGACCCGTGGATCCCCTGTTTTAATGTATGATTATGAGCCTATGGATCCATGTGAAATTACATGATTTTAAGAAATGCAAGCATCATGAGATTTTATGAAACGATCAGGCATGTCTCTTTTAAGATAAAACCCGAGGGATTGAAGTGATGTGCCAAAGTTTAATGATGGGAGCTAGCCGGACCCGTGGATCCCCTGTTTTAATGTATGATTATGAGCCTATGGATCCATGTGATTACGACATGGTAAAGAGACGAGCATAGAGATGTGACATATAGGGATCCTGGCTCGAGGTCGGATGAACCACACCGCCACGTACGTTGGTTATTCGACTGATCAGTCACACGCCCGCTCACATTCACTGATACGACTCATACGTTTTTCATGTTATGTTATGTCATGCCTTATGTATGTTTATGTTACGTATGTACGATATGAAATGTATGAAGCAATGATGGTCCCAGAAATAGGATCACTAAGTAAATAGGAGTTCAGAAGGGGGGGGGGGGGTTGAATGAACTCCTTCGATTTTCGAAAGTTCTTTTAAAATGTTTTGCAAGCTTTTTGTTTAACTTAAGTCCGAGTTACCAGACTAAGAATATCTCAGTTATATTCAAATTTCTCGGCCAACAATATATGTGCGGAAAATGACCGATAGATTTGTGAACAGTAAATAAACACAAGTAATAAAATAGTGCGTAATGTAAAAGATAGAGATCAGAGTTTGTTTCTGGAAGTTCGGACTTCAATGTCCTACGTCTCCCCTTCTTCCTCCTCGGAAGGTATCACTAGAAGACTTTGATGAGAGTAGCCTTTCTACAAACACCCAATCCCGTAACCCGCAGCTACGAGAACTCCTAGTATCTCACAACGACAATCCAAGCAGACGCAGCTGCTGGTTACAACACTTTAGTGTTTTCAAACGGCTTTTTGATTCGGAAGAAACTTAGGCTCGCCACTTGTTACGGCAACAGCAAGATTATGCTTCATGATTTTCAACGGTCCTTCTGTGATGACATACCACATGTCATCATCCATGGCCGCCAGATGTGCTTGCATCCTAATCTTCCAGTCGTCGTACTCTTCCCTCGAGAACAAAGGAATTTTGTTGTGTGAGATAGACATGTTCATATGTATAAAGAGGCACGAAACAAATACTGTTCAATAACTGAGATTGCCTGCTCTGATACCACTTGATGGTCCCAGAAATAGGATCACTAAGTAAATAGGAGTTCAGAAGGGGGGGTTGAATGAACTCCTTCGATTTTCGAAAATTCTTTTAAAATGTTTTGCAAGCTTTTTGTTTGACTTAAGTCCGAGTTACCAGACTTAAGAATATCTCAGTTATATTCAAATTTCTCGGTCAACAATATATGTGCGGAAAATGACCGATAGATTTGTGAACAGTAAATAAACACAAGTAATAACATAGTGCGTAATGTAAAAGATAGAGATCAGAGTTTGTTTCTGGAAGTTCGGACTTCAATGTCCTACGTCTCCCCTTCTTCCTCCTCGGAAGGTATCACTAGAAGACTTTGATGAGAGTAGCCTTTCTACAAACACCCAATCCCGTAACCCGCAGCTACGAGAACTCCTAGTATCTCACAACGACAATCCACGCAGGCGCAGCTGCTGGTTACAACACTTTAGTGTTTTCAAACGGGTTTTTGAGAAGCACGTTTGTTACAGACTCAATCAAATACAACGATGATACACTTGTGAGTACTGTAAAATCTCTGGTTTCTAAGACAAAGAAACTTGATTCAATAATATGAACCAGAGAGTGACGCTCGAAGATATAACAATGAATATCAAAGGTGAAGGTTCTTCGAGTGCTGGAGCTTTGAATGCTTTTCAATGAAGAGTAAGCTCTGGGAGTATTTTGACAGCGTTTTTGCAATAGCAGTGGCAAGAGTTGTTCTTCAAAGTAAAATGTCTGCTATTTATAATCTTCATTCAACGGTCGATGAATCCAGATAAGGTAGCAAATCCTTTTTGAATTTCTGACAGTGGAACCCGTCAATCTCGCTTCAGTATATGGAAAATTGCGTTTCGTCAGGGATGTGAGTATCATTTCCTTATGAGTGCTTTCCCGTTGAAATCGCCTCTGCCAATGTGTACTATTTTTCCAAAGATAGTACTAACCTCGTCTCCTTAATTTCAGGCGGTATGAGTGATTCTTATTTTGATCATCGATCTTTTCCAAATGAGTATACGATCGAATTTGAATCTTCTTTATGCTTGCGCCTGAAATCTTTTCTATCAACGGATCTTTCCTTGAAGAAGACGAATGAACAGTTCCTTACTGTTGAGAGATAGGATACATCCATTTGCAAATATCAGCACTGGTGACGTCATCATATCTGTCGATTGACACCTTAGTATTGACTGCTGACGTCATCATGTCTATCGATTGGCAAGTTTTAGTACTGCTGACGTCATCATGTCTGTTAAGAACATTTAAGCTGAATAAGATGATGACGTCATGATGTCTAGTGCTTTCCTGTGGCTGACGTCATCAGATCCGCTGAGGCAAAACGATGTCGTGTTGAACCACTGTCCCCAAAAGCATTGTAGCAAGGTCTGGTGACATTATCGATAAGAATTACTGTTCCAAGATCTGTTGAGACGAACTATGTCGTGTTGAACCACTGTTCCTGAAAACGTTACTGTAGCAAGGTCTGGTGAATCTATCGATAAGTAGTACTGTTTCCAGAG
>KQ992320.1:14403-33843 GCA_001598015.1 Dorcoceras hygrometricum
TGTTGTAAATCGTAATTGCAATTATCAATGAAAATTGTTTTCCGCAAATGTCTTCAGTAGTTGGCGCGCAAATAAGTATCTGCTAGTCTTTGAGTTGTCTTGTGTTTCGATTCTTTTAAGTTATAAGATATACAACTTATAACAAATTATCTTTTAGCCTTCTTTTATTTCGAAAATTTTTATTTACTCCCCAATTCGTGATTCCCGTGGGTTCGGGCGTCACAACATGGTATCAGAGCAACGGTCCTGAGATAAACACACGCACCATCAGCTGGATCAAAGTTCATCGTATGTTCTTCTAAGTTGTGAGTTTATTTTCAGAGCATTGTCTTTAAATTATTTAGCATGTTTTGATATATGTATGTGGTGGATTACGGGCTATAGAATATAGAATGACAAGAAGAGGAAGAACTAGACGAAGTATTCCTTTAGAAGAAACTGATAGTGATAATAATGCTAATATCACACAATTGTTAAGACTACTGGGAGAACAAAATAACAAAGGCAATGGCCAATCTTCCAGCAGCAGGGGACCTAGTAATGGCGATCCCCAAGAGAAGTTTAGACGATAGAAACCCAAGGAATTTAGTGGTACTACTGATCCACTAGTTGCAGAGAGCTGGATTAAATCTATGGAGGTTATCTTCGAGTATCTCCAAATGTCTGATTTGGATAGACCAAGGTGTGGTATCTACATGTTGAGGGAAGATGCGATGATTTGGTGGGAAGGAGACAAGTTGTCTGTGGATCTGCTGAATCTCACATGGGCAGATTTCAAAAAAGTATTTTACGAACAATACTTCACGGCTGGAAAGAGGTCTGAATTGAAGAGGGAATTTTTGACCCTCAAACAAGGGAGTTTAACCGTACAGGAGTATGTGCGGAAGTTTGAAAGAGGGTGCTATTTTGTGCCATTGATAGGAAGTGACCCAGAAGAGAAATTGAGTCACTTTGTAGAAGGATTAAAGCCGATGTTCAAAATTAATATCAGGTTATCTGTGCCAAGAACCTATAGGGAAGCAGTGGATAGAGCCCTGCAAATTGAAAGAGATTGGAAAGATGTTGATGAAGAAAGGCAGCAGAAGCGACAAGCCTTTCAGCAGAAGGACCAGAGGCCGTTCAAGAAGCAGAACAAGAACCAGCAGAGGCCTCAAGAGCAAAAGCCTCTATTGATCCAACCCATTAGCTCTGTTCCTGCTGGTAATATTAGAACAGAACGTCCTAAGTGCCATAAGAATCATCTGGGGCAATGTAGACTTGGACAAAACATCTGCTATAAATGTGGAATGCCTGGACATATTTTGAAAAATTGTCCAAAGCTCAAGCAACTGGTGATCAGCAGAGCCTTTGTCATGACAGCTGAACAAGCTCCTCCAGACTCGACAGTAGTCACAGGTGAAATTTTGATAGCTGGATTTCCTTCTCTGGCTTTGATAGATTCAGGAGCTACGCATTCATTTATTGCTGCTGAGTTTGTTAAGAAATTTCCTATCCAGCCGGAGCAAGTAATGATAGGTTATTGTGTGTCGGTACCATCAGGGGAGAAGCTGGTATCGCATGAACTGTTTAGGAGTTTAGAACTTAAACTTCAAGGACATAAGATTACTGCTGATTTGATTGTGTTACCAATTCTATTGTTTGATACTGGAGAATCACATTCGTTTATAGCTGATGCATTTGTGGTCGAGCATGGTTTGCATACCACTTCTTTATGTGATGTTGTTTCTATTGTGAATCCTGCCGGAGCGAGCCTTTTCTCCCAAGAGATTTTGTTGAATTGCATTCTTAGGTTTGGTGAGAATGTTTTGGTAGCGAATTTGATTCGGTTAATGATGTGGGATTTATATTGCATAGTGGGAATGAACGTGTTGTCTAGCATTAGGGACACCGTGGATTGTTTCCATGGTGTTGTGCGTTTTCGGCCCCAGTTTGGCGAGAAAAGGAATTTCTACGTCCATGATTCCCAATCGAAGATTCCTTTTATCTCTGTCATGGAGATGTTTAGAATTTTGTCGTTGGAGAGCGTAGGATTTATGATCTATGCTTTATATGCATCCTCAAAGTCGTGTGTGGAGCTTAGTGACATTCCCGTTGCTCGTGATTTCCCTGACGTGTTTACTGAGGATATTCCTGGTTTTCCTCCGAGGAGGGTGATTGACTTTAGCATTGAGTTGGTACCTGGTACAGCTCCTATTTCACGAACTCCATATCGTTTAGCACCAGCCGAGTTGAGAGAGCTTAAGGTACAACTTAGCTACTTGTTAGAGAAAGGCTTTATTAGGCCAAGTATGTCACCGTGGGGAGCTACTATCTTGTTTGTGAAGAAGAAGGATGGATCGATGATGATGTGCATCGACTTCCGACAACTGAATAAGGCTATTGTGAAGAATAAATACCCTCTACCGAGGATCGATGATTTGTTTGATCAGCTTCAAGGTTCAACGGTGTATTCTAAGATCGAACTATGTTTGTGGTACCATCAGCTGTGCATTCAAGAGGAATATGTTGCGAAAACTACGTTTCGAACTAGGTATGGCCATTATGAATTTTTGGTTATGCCTTTTGGTTTACGAATGCTCCATTCAGCTTTTATGGATTAATGAATAGGGTCTTTCAACCATTTTTGGACCAGTTTGTAGTTGTATTTATTGATGATATCTTAGTGTATTCTAAGACCAGACGTGAGCATGTCCAACATTTAAGAATCGTTCTCCAGATTTTGAAAGATAAGCAGTTGTTTGCTAAATTTAGCAAATGTGACTTCTGGATGGAGAAAGTATCATTATTAGGCCATATAATTTCTAAGGATGGAATAGAAGTTGACCCAACCAAGGTAGAAGCTGTTCGCGACTGGCCAACACTAAAGAATGTTGCAGAGATAAGGATATTATAGACGATTTATCCAAGGATTTTCTAAGATTGCTGTTCCCCTTACTATGTTAATTAGAAAGCAGGTGAAATATAACCAGACAGTTGATTCTCAAAACAGTTTTGACAAACTGAAGCAAGCATTGATTGAAGCACCTATATTGACAATGCCAACTGATGAAGGAAAATTTGTAATTTATACCGATGCATCAAAGTTGGTACTAGGAGCTGTGTTGATGCAGGATCGTAAAGTCATATCATATGCATCTAGACAGCTGAAGGATCACGAGAAAAATTACCCAACGCATGACTTAGAACTGGCAGCTGTTGTATTTGCCCTTAAAATATGGAGGCATTACCTATATGGGGAGAAGTGTGAGATATTCACAGATCACAAGAGTTTGAAATACTTATTTACCCAGAAAGAATTGAATATGAGGCAGAGGCGATGGTTGGGGCTGGTTAAATATTATGATTGTACTATCAGTTATCATCCAGGAAAAGCAAATGTGGTAGCTGATGCTCTAAGTAGGAAATCAGTAGGACTTGCGCAGCTGATTGTACAGAAGCCGTTGGCAGTTGATATTGAATGATTTGGACTTGAGATAGTGTCCAGCAGCAGTAGTAATTTGATTTTAGCAGACCTCTCAGTAAGATCAAATTTGTTAAACCAAATTCGAGAAGGTCAGCTGCAAGATGAACAATTGAAGAAATGGGTTAAACAAGATAAAGAAAGAGGCAGTAGTCTCTATTCCTCAGAAGATGGAATTGTTAGGTATTTGGGCAGAATCTGGGTACCTCAAGTAGATGATTTAAGAGATAAACTTTTGAAAGAAGCTCATACAGCACCATATTCAGTACATCCAGTAAGTACGAAAATGTACAAGGACCTCCAGCAGTTGTACTGGTGGCCAGGAATGAAAAGGGATGTTGCTAGATTTGTAGCTGAATGTTTGACATGTCAGCTGGTGAAGGCTGAACACCAACGACCAGCTGGATTGTTGAAACCACTGCCTATTCCAGAATGGAAGTGGGAATGTATAGCGATGGATTTTGTGACTGGATTACCAAGGACTGCTCAAGGATATAACTCCATCTGGGTTATAATTGATAGACTCACTAAGTCTTCTCATTTCTTACACGTTAAAACAACATATGAGGTGAGCAGATACGCAGTATTGTATGTTAAGGAAATCTGAACACCAACGACCAGCTGGATTGTTGAAACCACTGCCTATTCCAGAATGGAAGTGGGAATGTATAGCGATGGATTTTGTGACTGGATTACCAAGGACTGCTCAAGGATATAACTCCATCTGGGTTATAATTGATAGACTCACTAAGTCTTCTCATTTCTTACACGTTAAAACAACATATGAGGTGAGCAGATACGCAGTATTGTATGTTAAGGAAATAGTGAGGTTACATGGTGTTCCAGTTTCCATTGTATCAGACAGAGATCCTAAATTTACATCAGCTTTTTGGAAAAGTTTGCATAAAGCTATGGGTACAAAGCTAACATTCAGTACTGCGTTTCACCCCCAGACTGATGGACAATCATAAAGGGTGATCCAAATTTTAGAAGATTTTCTCAGAGCTTGTACTGTGGATTTTTCAGAAGGTTGGGATTTGAAATAGCCACTGGTAGAGTTTGCCTACAATAACAGTTTCCAAGCTTCGATTCAAATGGCTCCATATGAAGCTCTCTATGGCAGAAAGTGTAGAACACCACTTCACTGGGATGAAGTTGGTGAAAGAGCTGGTTTAGGACCAGATGTTGTGGAGCAAACAGCAGCAGCTGTTAGAAAAATAAGAGAAAGAATGAAAGCTGCTCAAAGTCGACAGAAAAGTTATGCAGATAATCGAAGAAGGGAACTGAATTTTGAGATAGGTGATCATGTATTTTTGAGAATAGCTCCAATGAAAGGAGTTATGCGTTTTGGAAAGAAAGGAAAGTTGAGTCCAAGATATATTGGACCATATGAGATTTTGGAGAAGATAGGAACGTTAGCCTATCGATTAGCACTGCCACCGCAGCTGTCAGCGGTGCACAATGTTTTTCATGTATCAGATTTGAGGAAATATGTTCCCAACCCTTCGCATATATTAAGTCATGAACCAATCCAGTTAACACCGTATTTAAGTTATGAAGAGCGACCAGAAAGAATTCTCCTCCGAGAAATTAGAAGATTAAGAAACCGTAGTATTCCTATGGTTAAGATACAATGGTGTAACCAGTCGGAGCGAGAAGCAACTTGGGAAACAGAAGCTATGCTAAGTATTTACCCACATTTATTTGGTACGTAAATTTCGAGGACGAAATTTCAATAAGGAGGGTAGAGTTGTAACGCCCAAAAATCCATAGGACCACATTTATGCATTTTATTGATCTCATGGGCCAAATTGGCAATTTTAAATGTTATGTATTTGCTGATTCATTGATTTCAGAACATAAGATGCGTTGCGGCTGATTCCAGCAGATGACTCCAAAGAGTGATGCACAAGCTGGTTTTAAATCGATTGAAAAATATTTTAAGGAGGACAAATGATTTCTTTTGAAAAAGGTTTGGTGTTTTACAAATTAAAATGATATGAAGGGAATTTTACTAAATTTTATAAGTGTGTCATGCTTGATTTTACAAGTATCTTGCCACTAATCGCTTTCATATAAAAACCTGTTTTCAAAGTAAGATTTTTATCATTTGCAAAGAAAAATCTTGAAGTGTTCTTCAAAATATTTCCAGAAGAGTTCGTGCGTTACTCAAAGAGAAGATTTCTGCAGGAATTGGTTGTCGTCGCAAAGCTTTGTTTAAGGCAAGTAAAAGCTTATCCTTTGCTACACCATTTGAAGCATATATTGATGTTTTTATGGATCTGTTTGCCTGTATGTTTAAAATGATTTTACACATGTTCAAAGGAAAGAAGATGGGTTCGAAAATGATGTTTTGATGTTTATGATGATTCCAAAATATTTTCCAGAAAGTTTATGACGTTTTAAAGTGCTGAGAATTCGAGTTTATTCCCAGAATGTTTATGAATGTTCTTCAATTTAGTAGTTGTAATATCAGAATTTGATAACGGTGTAATCGGTAATTGCTAGTCGAATCATTGTGAAGTTTGGTTTGATAGGCAACGGCTGATAGCATAGTTGTTGTTTTGATGTTACATATATCCAGTTTTATTCTAGCAGTTGCATTTCCTTGTTAAAATTCAGCAGCTATGTTGTTTTCGTAAATTCAGCAGATGCACTGTTCACCAGCAGGTGCATGTTTGTTATTAAAATCCAGTAGATGCACTGTTCATCAGCAGATGCATTTTATTGTCAAATTTCAGCAGTTGCAATATTTGTTTCTAAAGTACTGTTCATTGCGACTGGTTATTCATTGCAGCTGGTATTATTCTTGCGACTGGTACTGTTCATTGCGTCTAGTTTTATAAATGTTAGCGCTTTTCTTGCGACTGGTTGTTTAACTTTTTACTTACGACTGGTTGATGCACTAACGAAGTCGTTCCCTTAAGTTACAAAATATCAGCAGATAGTCTTACGTCATCATATCTGTCACTTACTTCAACGACATCGTTTCATTTAATATGTTGTTTTAGTAAAATATTTGCAGCTGGTTTCTGTTCATTTCAGCTGGTTTCTTTTAGCGATATTTGCGAACAGTAAAAATCTGTTTTGTTTCATAAGTACTGTTCCATTTTCTTACGACTGATTCCTATTCTTTGCGACTGGTTTCTCTTGCGACTGGTCTCATTTCAATGTTATGTTTTCTAAATTCGAATTCGATACTCAGTAAAGTTTTAAAATGGGAAGCGAGAGTTTTAAATGATGGAACCCGATGATGTTTAAGAATTTCAAAGAAAGAAAAGAAGTTAATGGAACAAAGTTTATTTTAAGATTATGGCATAGATAGTTGACGGTCACCAAGGAGAAGGGTGAGCAGTTGTCTAGATGTCAACTGCCCTTTCATATGAGCTATATGCTAAAACTGATATCAGAAGTCATTTTGATCAAAATGCAACACGGACCATGAGGAGCTTATATGCCATAAATCTAAAGAAAAGATATTGATGATGAGATCTGGGCTATTAACCCCTGTCTCCAAGTTTAAAGAAAGAAATGTTTATGAAATGTTTGTATCAAACAGATGTCTACCTGCGTATTTAAACTTGTTATTATTCAGGTTTTATTTGCTGAGCCCCTAGGCTCACTAGCTTTTAAAATGGTGCAGGTGCGACAGCTGGAGAACGAACAGAAGGTGAAACTTGAAATCAGCTGCTGGGTGGTGTGTGTTTGTCCAAGGCCTGCGTTTTTCCGTGTCATAGTTGTTACTGTTTTGATTAAGAAGTACTGTATTAAATCAGTTGCAACGGTTTTATATTTATATAGAATAGCAGCTGTTGTAAATCGCAATTGCAATTATCAATGAAAATTGTTTTCCGCAAATGTCTTCAGTAGTTGGCGCGCAAATAAGTTTCTGCTAGTCTTTGAGTTGTTTTGTGTTTCGATTCTTTTAAGTTATAAGATATACAGCTTATAACAAATTATCTTTTAGCCTTCTTTTATTTCGAAAATTTTTATTTACTCCCCAATTCGTGATTCCCGTGGGTTCGGGAGTCACAGTTTTTGCATTGCTTTTCGCCAAGAGTATGTCCCGGAGTCCTATGTGAACGCCCGTGAGCGTGAGTTCGATAACTTTGAGCAGGGCAGTAGAGAGTATGCCCGCAGGTTTTCTTCCCTTCTTGCGTACGTGCCGCATGTTTTTGCTTGGGATAGAGCGAAGAGAACTAGATTTCTTGAGGGGTTGAACGAGGAGTTGTATTCCTTGGTTTTGTCTAGCTCGCCGAAGAGCTATGCAGAGGCGGTGGACAGTGCGATCAACATCGAGGAAAGTTTGAGGAACCGTCGTTCTCGTGGTAGGCCGCAGGTGGCGCAGAGTAGTCATCCAGTGGTTCAGGGAGCGTAACCTTCCCAGTCTGTGCAGTCGTCTCAGCCATCCCAACAGCAGCAACAGGTAACCCAACAGTTTGGTCATCAGAGGTTTAGGCCTCGTGGTAAGCAGTTTAAGAAGAAGTCTGGTTCTAGTTCTTCTGGTTCTGGTAGCTCCAGCAGTGGTGGTACCAAGGTGGAGTATTGCGGCCAGTGTGGTGGAAAGCACCCTACAGCATAGTGTGTAGGTGTGCAGGATTCTTGTAATGTCTGTGGTCAGTACGAGCATTTTGCTAGAGTGTGTCCTTTGTCTGGATCGCAACATACCGCAGTTCCACCGCAGGGTCGAGGTGGATCGTCTAGAGGTCGTTCTGCTTTTCCTGTTCAGCAGCAGAGGTTGGGGGAGCCTCAGTTTAGGCCTTTTCAGCAGCCTGGTCCTTGACGGTTTGGACAGTCTTCCCACCCTCAGTTTTCTGGACCTCAGTTTGCCCAAGTGAACGCCATGACTAGGGAGCAAGCGGCGCCCAGAAATCCTGATTACGTGAGAATAGGTGCATGACAAGGGGTAAAATTGTTTTCAGAAAATTATGTATCATTTTATGTGATTAAGTGATGATTTTATGAGGGCCACTGTGGATTGTTTCCATGGCGTTGTGCGTTTTAACCCCCAGTCTGGCAAGAAATGGAATTTTCTACGGCCAAGATTCCAAGTTGAAGATTCATTTTTGTCTCTGCGATGGAGATGTTTAGCCTGTTGTCGTTTGAGAACGCTGGTTCATGATCTATGTCTTAGATGCATCTTCTTCTTCGAGCGTAGAGCTTAGTAGAGTCCCTATTGTTCGACATTTCCCGGATGTGTTTCCTAAGGAGATTCCTGGTCTTTCTCCGAGGCGGGAGATAGACTTCAGCATTGAGTTGGTTCCTGGTACAGCTCCGATTTCACGTGCTCTGTATCGTTTAACGCCTGTTGAGTTGAAGGAGCTTAAGGAGCAGCTTAGTGATTTGCTGGAGAAGGGATTCATTAGGCCTAACATGTCCCCATGGGGAGCGCCTATCTTGTTTGTCAAGAAGAAGGACGGGTCGATGAAGATGTGTATCGACTTTAGGCAGTTGAACAAGGCGACAGTGAAGAACAAGTACCCTTTGCCTAGGATCGATGATCTTTTTGACCAGTTGCAAGGGTCTGCCGTGTTTTTGAAGATCGATCTACGTTCTGGGTATCATCAGTTGCGCATCCGTGAGCAGGATGTTGAGAAGACTGCGTTTCGTACGAGGTATGGGCATTACGAGTTCTAGTTATGCCTTTTGGTTTGACGAATGCTCCCGCAGTTTTTCTCAGGCCCCGTGCTAATTACTAACAATTAACACATAAACACGGAAGCTTAAAATCAGGGCTTAAAAATTTTTCGAAATACTATGGGCCTGAACTTCTAATCATACATTCAAATATTCAATACTCAAAATAACTCAAACTCACACAACAAGTAACCATATTTTATCAATTCAAAAGACAGATCCCCAAATACATGATAACACGGGGCATCCCCCGGTTCAATACATATCATAAATAAACTGGGACTCAGGGACGCGGGGACCGACCAGCTGAACTTCCACTCGGTCCAGCTTGATTACCTAGTGCTCCTGCAAATGGGCAACACAGACCCAAACAAAACAAAAGCAGGAAACAAGTACGAGGTCAAGCCTCAGTACGAAGAGCTATCAAAGCAGATAAACATGCAACATGCTATAAATCAATGCTATAAATGCATGAGGGCTATCAAGAAATCGGATAGCTAGACCAGTCTATCAACTGGCAACTCAAATCAAGCCTCTATACCACACACAGCCAATCAGCCGGTGGAAATCATCGGTCCGTGATCATCGGGACCCGTCAGCCCATCACAGCTCGGCGGTAGACACTCGCATCCGGTAGTCACCGCTCCGACGATAGCGTTGGACTTTTCGGGAACGACTCAACAGTCGGCCAGTCACAACGTGGCACTCAATCAGGTTATCAAATAAAATCTGTACATCAGGCTCAAGATGTATGCATGAATGCCATTCAATATCCATGCTAAATGCATACAATTTATAATACGTGAAGCAAAACATAACTCAATCAATTCCAGCATGTAAAGTCACGTAAACCACATAACAGCAATTCACAACATCGAAACATAGACATGTTCACGCTCAAGCTGCTAAGAGCTGCTCAATTCGTACCTCAATTCCTCAATTTACCTAACAGATTAAAACCTGGCTCAAATCACGCAGCAAGAAACTTCCTGGAAGCTGAAATCTATTACAACATAGCTAATATCTTAGCTCAATTCTGCTACAAAATCACGCTAATCCTACGGCCAGAAGCATACTTCGATCCTATACTTCTACGCAGGCATTAACTACTAAAAACCGAGCTCAAACTACAAGAAATGCTCACCCAAAAGCTCAAGCTAGCAGAAGAACGCACGCACAGACTTTTCTCAAAAGCTTCGAAATCCAGCAGCTTCGCGTTTCCACTTTCAGCGCAATCCAATCGTCTCAAAAGGGGAGCAAACGAAAGAGCTAAGCACGGGGAATTCAGCGCCACAAAGATTGTCAAAAACAAAGGCTGGATGCGATGGAAATCTAGGGAAGAAATGTCTCGGTGAACAGTAGCTCGACGAGGGTTTGGAGAAGAAGATAAGAAATGGCTGGTTCAAAATAATTCTAGTGTCGATCAACACTTCTATAAATACCTCGAAGAGCCTCGCCTGCTGATGTCGCGCGAAATCACTCAAAACGACGACGCATCTACTAATCCAAAACGACGCCACTTTGATTACGCAAGCATTGCTGCCAACAGCTGATCTCTAAACGCAAGGCTCAAAATGCAGCGTTTCAACTAATTCAAACGATGCCGCTTCTCAACGCTTTAGCATTTGCGCGCCTGCTGATCAGCAGTAACTATCACAGCGAAAACTACTACCAGCAGCAAGGAATACGTCACGCCTACGTCATCATATCTATCGATATCTCTTGCGACTGATTCCACAAACCATCAGCTGATCACTGTTCACAAGCGCAACTGCTGAAGTTAATAGTCAACACTCCAAAAATGTTGACTAACACGTGTCACTTCCTCGTTCAATCTCACGCTAAACGCAACATCCGCCAGCAGCAACTTCAAACTTCGAAACCAAAACCAGCAGCTCTCCCTGCGTCACGCTGACGTCATCTCTGCTGATTCCAAATCCACCAGCAGGAGCTACAGTAACTTGCTGCTAACATTTTTGCTCCAAAATCTCTACGATAGAAATTCCCAAAATTTAACACGACGCTCAAAAAATTCAGCAGGAACCTCAAAATCACGTGATTAATCCCAAATCAAAACAATTAATCACAAATCTAAATTCTCAATCCTCACAGTTTTCATGGACTTGATGAATAGAGTCTTTAGAGAGTTCATCGATCAGTTTGTGATTGTGTTTATCGATGACATTGTGGTATAATCTAAGACTCTGTTGCAGCATAAAGAGCATTTGATGCTAGTTCTTCAGAAGCTTCGAGACTCGCAGCTGTATGCCAAGTTTTCCAAGTGCTAGTTTTGGTTGGACCGAGTTGTGTTTCTGGGTCATGTGATTTCTGTTGATGGTATTTTTGTGGATCCCAGTAAGGTTGAGGCTGTTCTTAACTGGGAGCGACCCAAGAGTGTTGCTGAGATTCGTAGTTTCTTGGGATTGGCTGGCTATTATCGTCGTTTTATAGAGGGATTTTCTAGTATAGCTAAGCCAATGACGTAGTTGACTCAGAAAGACAAGCGCTTTGTTTGGACCGAGCAATGTGAGAGTAGTTTTCTGTTGCTCAAAGAGAAGCTAACTTCTGCGCCTGTGTTAGCCTTGCCGTGTGGTTCAGGTGGTTTTGTTGTTTGTGCAGATGCTTCCTTGAATGGATTGGGTTGTGTGTTGATGCAGAATGGTCGAGTCATTGCTTATGCCTCTCGGCAGTTGAAGCCACATGAGACTCATTACCCAGTTCATGAGTTGGAGTTAGCAGTAGTGATTTTTGCTTTGAAGACTTTGCGCCACTACCTGTATGGTGAGCAGTTTGTGGTGTACTCCGACCACAAGAGTCTTCAGTATCTGTTTTCTTAGTCATATTTTAATATGAGATAGCGTAGATGGATGGAGCTGCTAAAGGATTTTGATTGTGAGATCAAATACCAGCCTGGGAAGATGAATGTAGTTGCTGATGCATTGAGCAGAAAGGCTCAAGTAGCGATGATGGATTCGATGCAGATTTCGAAGGTCCATGAGCATCTTAGCACTACTGGTTGGAGGTTTTACCCAGCTGAGGATTATGTTGTGGTGTCTTCTTTTCAAGTTGAGCCACAACTTGTTTCTAGCATTAGAGCAGCTCAGAGGACAGATCCTTCCATCCATGAGTTGAAGCTGAAGGTGAGAGCTGGACAGTTGGAAGACTATACTGTCTCTTCTGATGGTTGTTTGAGGTTTCGTGGAAGGCTTGTTGTGCCAAATCTGATTGATTTGAAGGAAGAGATCTTGAGAGAAGCGCACTGCAGTAGGTACAGTGTCCATCCTGGTGCAAGGAAGATGTATCATGCCTTGAAGCAGCATTACTGGTGGGCAGGTTTGAAGAGTGATGTTGCTGATTTGTAGCGCGATGTCTGAATTGTCAGCAAGTCAAGGCAGAGAGGATGAGACCTGTGGTTTGTTGCATAGCTTAGAGGTGCCCCAATGGAATTGGGAGCACATAGCTATGGATTTTGTCACGCATTTTCCCCGTTCCAGCAGAGGTTGTGATGCTGTGTGGGTTGTGATAGACAGATTGTCGAAGTCTGCTCACTTCATTCCCTACAACAAGAGATATCTTTGAAGAAGATGGCGAAGCTGTACATAGATTTTGTGGTGCGTTTGCATGATGTGCCAGTTTCAATTGTTTCAGATCGTGATCCTCGATTTACTTTCAGGTTTTGGAAGAGTTTGTAAACAGCTTTGGGAACTAGATTGGCTATGAGTACAGCATATCACCCCATACAGATGGCCAATCTGAGAGGACTATCCAGATTTTAGAGGATATATTGAGAGCCGTTGTGATGGACTTCAGTGGTAGCTGGCAAGACTCGTTGTCTTTGGTTGAGTTTTCTTACAATAACAGCTATCAGGTCACGATTGGCATGGCAACATTTGAAGCTTTGTATGGCAGAAAGTGTAGATCGCAGTGTGTTGGGAAGAAGTGGGGGAGAAGCAGATGTCTTCCCCAGAGTTTGTGCAGCAGATGAGAGATCAGGTGGACTTGATTCTCAAAGAATGAAAGCTGATCAAGATCGCCAAGTCAGTTATGCGAATAAGAGGCGTAGGCCTTTAGAATTTGAGGTTGGTGATCTAGTTTTCCTTAAGGTTTCTCCTTTCCGCAGCGTTATGAGATTTGGTCTCAAGGAAAAGTTAGCTCCTCGTTATGTTGGTCCTTATGAGATCTTAGAGAGGATTGGTCCTTTGGCTTATCGGCTGTTGTTGCCCCCAGATTTGTCTTCCTTACATGATGTGTTTCATGTTTCGATGTTGAGGAAATATGAGCCAGATCCCTCGCATGTGTTGAGAACTGACGAGGTGCAGTTAGATCGGACTTTGAGCTATGTTGAGTATCCCTTGAAGATCTTGGATAGAAAAGAGAAACAACTGAGGAACAAAACCATTCCCTTGGTGATGGTTCAGTGGAGCAAGCACGGTAGAGAAGAAGCTACTTGGGAACTGGAAGAGAAGATGCAGCGTGAGTGGCCGCATCTGTTTGAGTAGATGTTGCTTTTGTTCCAGTAGTTGGTTGCTTGTGTTTCTTTCCCCAGTTATCTTGAACTATTATTTTGGAGTTGATTGATTTCGGAGGACGAAATCCTGTTTTAGTGGGGGAGAGATGTGAGACCCGAAAGCTGATAAGATTAATTGAGTTAATTAATCGGGTTTTGTTGAGATCAGCTTTGAGTCGATATGCTTATAGAAGCTATCGGGTTTTGTTTCAGCCTTGGAACAGTTCTGGAGAGTTAGAGTTTGGCGCGGAATCTGTTCAGCAGTTAGCGCGAGTCATCGCTGAATGTTGGCGCTCAGCAGTGGTGACGTCAGCAGTAGTGATTGTGTTCAGCAGTTGTAGCAAGATCTATTGTCGCTGAGCATTAGAGAGCGCGCTAGCGTGTTTCAGCAGTAAATAGTTCTACGTCGTCGTTTGGATTACTTGGAACGGCAGCGTTTTGGATTAGCGAAAAAGACCCAGCTGTGAGTTGCGTTAGCGTCAGCTGTGTGAGAGATCGTTGTAGCATTGCTAACAGATGTTGGTTAGTGTTCAGCAGTGAGTAGCGGGTGACGTGTCCAGTTACGACAGTAGTTCTCTGCGATGTCATTTGAGTTAGTAGAGATCTGTTATGGCTTCGAGAGAGATCTGTTGCAAGATCTGTTTGCGAGCGGGAATACCAGTCGTGATGGATTAATTGTGGTGGATACTGTTTCTTCAACTGTGAGCATATTTGGCCTAGTTAAGAGAGGACTTGGTCTTCGAATTGAGTATCCAGTTTCTATACTTAGAATATTTTCCCGATTGCCAAATCCTGTCGCGATACCCTAATTACTATTCACCGAACCTTATCTTCTTCGATTGCCGGCGGTAGGCAGCTCCGACGAGAGTAAGAGTGGTAGCGTTGGACTCCTCTTGCTGAGATTCTTCGTTTGGATATTGTTTTCGAACGTTTGCTTGAAGCTGGTGAGGTGTGTGAAGACATCTCCCTTGTGTAGTATGTTAGCATAAGCGTCGGATTTCGCTCCTAGCTTGTTGGGGTAAGTAAAGTTCCTGCCTTTAAGCTTTGTTTAGAGCTTTTTGTTGAGTTTGAGAGGTAGGATTAGAGCAGGTGGAGTTTGTAACTCCCAGCTGCTGTTTTCTGTGCTACGGTCCCTGAGGAATTGTGTGTTACCGTTGAGCAGGTGGTAGATCTGTGTGCTCGGGACGTCATTGTGGCAATCTTCTTGTAGTAATTGTTGTACAGAGAATTGAGGTACGGATGTGAGCTTGTTTACAGCTTAGGATTTGAGCATGGATTATGTGCCTGCTGTGTATGCTCTGTGCTGTTATTACTTATGCCTGTGTTATAATATCAGCTGTTGCATTTGCATACACTCATATTGCTGTCGAGCCCTGTTTTGCTAGCTATGCCTGTTCTGTTGAATTGTGAGTACCAGGATGCTATGTTCAAGGACGAGCGGGTAGTTCCCGTATACCTTGGAGGCTGAGCGGGTAACTCCCATACCTCATTCTCCCTGCTGGGTTTTTTAGCTGCTATGAGCGGAGTGGGTAACTCCCACATCTCATGAGTGAGCAACAACAGGTGGAGCTGGTTGTTAGCATCTGGTATGGTGTACTGGAGATGAGTGGGTAGCTCCAATGTTCTCAGTATACCCGTGGCCACTGATTGTCTTTCCTTTGATCAGATCTTGCTGTTGAGCTGTTGTTGCGATCCTTTTGGCTCTCTGCTTTCAGTTGTAGCCTTGATCCCTTGCATAGCATTTTCATATTTATCTGTTGCTTTCGTTATGCTGTTTGTATTGCTCTCCAAACTGGGGTTTGACCCCGATGTACTCTGGGGCTTGTGTATTGTTGCCTGTATGTGTTTTCAGGTTTCCCAGGTTTCTCTGCTGGTCGTGGCTTTGACCCAGCTGGAGGTGCCCCAGGAGATGGATAGAGTGTCCCAATTAGCGTATAGTATATATGTACTAGTACTGTTAGTCGGGGAATGCCCTGTGCTTGTGGGATTGTGTTATCCGTTGTAGTACTGATTTTTTTATTTGTTTAAATGATGTACTGTTGTATTGTGTATTTGTAAACTGGGATATTTTAAGTATGATTGTATTTTAAATTATATGTTTTAAACCGTCAGGCCTAAAGCGAAAATTTTAAGCCATTTTTTGTATGCTTCGCTATTGTTTTGCGTGGTTTAACTCTGAGTAGAGCACGAATCCTGACAGTTTAGCCGCGCCTTGTTATCTTGAATCTGTGCATACCAGGATGCTTGTTTTGAGGACGAGCGAGTAACTCCCGTATACCTCATCTCCCTGCTGGATCTGTTAGCCACTATGAGCGGAGTGGGTAGCTCCCACACCTCATGAGTTGGGCAACAGCAGGTTGAGCTGTGTTATGCATCTGGTGCCGTGTGTTGAGACGAGTGGGTAGCTCCCATACACTCACACGCCGTGGCCACTGTTTTTCAGTTGATCTGATTCGTTTTTTGAGCAGCTGTTGAGATCCTTTGGCTCCCTGCTTTCGGTTATAGCCTTGTTCTCATGTATAGCAATTGCATATTACTTGTTGCTTTCCATTAGCTGTTTTATGTTGCTCTCCGTACTGGGGTTTGACCCCATGTCCCTCTGGGGCTGGTATTTGTTTGCCTGTGTGTATTGTTCAGGTTTTCCAGGTTACTCAGCTGGTCGTGGAGTTGACCCAGCTGGAGGTGCCCAGGAGGTGGTTAGAGTATCCCAGTTAGCGTATAGCATATATGTATCAGTACTGTTAGCCGGGGGATGCCCTGTGCTTTATTGTATTCAGCTGTAGTGTTGTTGATTGGTGCTCGATGCATGATGTACTGTTGTAGTGTGTCTTTTAGCCTTGTGTACTTTGTAAACTGAGAAATTTTGAGTATTGCAGTATTTTAAATTAAGTTTTCATCAGTTAGGCCAAAAGCAAAAAAATTTAGCCACTATTTTATATTTTATTGCTTCCGCTACTGTGTTTTGCGTGGTTTTACTCTAATTGAGCACGAGGCCTGACAGATCTGGGAAGAGCCGTTCTTATCTTGGTTGAGCCGTGCTGAACTGGATCTACCTGTGCTGATCACGATTGAGCTATGCTGATTGATCGAGTGGTGATGATTAGGATCGGGCTGTGATGATCGAGTTGGGTTTATCTGATAGAGCTGTGTTGATCCGATAGCGCTGAGCTGATCTGATAGCGTTGGGCTGGGCTGATTCGATAGCACTGAACTGACCTCGTAGAGCTGAGCTGACCTGATAGGAGAAGTGCTGATCCGATTGATTTGGGCTGATCCGATAGAGCTATGATGATCCGATAACATGAGCTGATTGATAGTTCTGTTTTGATACGATAGCGCTATACTATTCTGAGTAGCGTTATGATGATCTGATAGAGCTGTGCTGGTTTGATAGCGTTGTACTATTCTGAGTATCGCTAAGCTGGTCTGATAGAGCTGTGTTGATCCGATAGCATTGTACTGTTATGAATAGCGCTAAGCCGATCTGATAGAACCATTTTGATTTGATAGCGCTGTACTGTTCTCAGTAACGTTGTATTGTTTTGAGTAGCATGAGCTGATCTGGGTAGCACTGTGATGATCCAATAGCGCTGAGCTAACATGATAGAGCTGTCCTGATCCGATAGTGTTGAGCTGATTTGATAGTGCTGTACTATTTTGAGAAGCATGTCGGAGAAGTTTCTTAGTACATGTTATAGTTATATAACTTACAAGTATCAGACTGTTGGTCAAAGTATGAGCAATTATATCATATTCCTTGAGAGATCTGGTATGACTGAAACCCTCATTACTGTTCACCGATCGACGTTTTTCCTGATAGCCAGAGATCAGCTAATCTGTTTTGCGCATGTAGTATCGTTGGAATCCTCTTTCAAAATCCGTCATTCCCGACTAGTCTTGAGGCCTGAGGTGGCCGAATGAGGGAGACCGACTACATTGCAGGTGCTCCATTTCTCAGTTTTTGGCCGTTTGGCTCAGCTGGTTTGGTGGCCGTCTATTGTAGGCAGTAGTTCTTCTCCTTGGCTTTAATTTGAGACCAATATTGTAACGCCTAGAAATTTCCTGAATACGTAGAAATAAGTGCATGACTAGGGGGAAAATAATTTTAGAAAGTAACATGCCATTTTACGTGATTTATTTATGATATTTATGTTGCTGGTCTTCATGTCATGTTTTCAGTATTTTTGAGTTACAAACACATGGACGAGACTAGGGGCCTGGAGGTGGTTCTTAGGGGTCCTAGGAGGTCTCATGGTGGTCCATAGATAACAAGAAGAGGGCTATAAACGGCTGAACCGGGGCTGGTTCATGTAGTGGTGCAGCGCCGATGGCAGTGGGCGAGCAGCCCCCTTTCCAGCCTTCGTGCGATTGTTGTGGTCCATGGCTGGGGCCGTGGCTGGTCCCATTGGAACCGGCTGGACCTTGGGTGGTCCAGCCGGCAGGCTCCGGCCAGGGGTGGCCGGAGCAGGGAGAACGAGGGGCTGCAAGTCGCATGGTCGCGAGGGGTGGGCGACGACGGCTTGTGCGATAGGTTTAGTTTTCTTTCTTGGGCCGGACGATTCCGCTGGACTGGATGGTTCGGTTGGACCGGGTCGGTTGTCGAGTGTTAAGTCAAAATATTTTAAATTCGGTCAAATTTATTTTAATTTTGGACCGGTTATTTTAATTTTAAGTCAAATGTCCAATTTTAAAGAAATTAGTCAAATGTTTTAATGAGTCAAACTTTTAATTAATTGGACCTAATACTTTATTTTAAGTTTTAAAGTAAAAATGAGGTTATTGAATTTTAATTTAAGTCAAAATTGGTCATGAGATTTTAATTTAAGTCAAAATTGGTCATGGGATTTTACTTGGGTCAAAACTGGGTCAGTGGAGTATTTTAGTCAATTTTCAAAGGTTGAATTTTATGTTATGGGTGTTAGAGTAGATGCCCAAGTAGCCAACTTGTGGCGTGTGGGTTTATAGACTCTTGTATGAAACAGTCTTTATATATAATATTCGCATTCTTTTATATGGCGTTCTTTACTTTCATTATGTGTGTAATGATTTACAATTGCGTTGAGTAAAGACCTAGAATGCACTTAAGCGTATGTTAGATGTGATAGTGGGTATGACGACTATCATGAAACACATCTAATAGTCGTTGTGGATTCTGAACATGTTCCTAGTCGATTGGGCCGTCAAAATAAGGATAAGGCCGCCCGAGTTCGAGACTAGTATCTGCGATGCGAAGTACCAAGTTTCATTGGTAGGGAACATTGTGATGTTCTGAGCATGCAGATAGATAGTGACCTGGTGATCTATCGAACTACCCTCCTTCGGACTTTCCAAGTGGTTACCATTTGTCGAGTGGATAAGTCCGAGGTCTTGGTTGTACTGATTAGTCCTCACGACTCGAAACGTCATTGAGACTCTACATGATAGGTGTCTCACTTTGACCCGTTTGCCGACTCACTTGGGGTCATAAGGCGTCGGGATTGGGTTAGACCCCGATGCATGTAGGAGTCGATGCATCGTTGTCGAGGATTCACCGCTCGCAGACATGCGTGGATATCCTATGCTATCTGAGGGGATAATAGTGTATAAATCTCTGGCCAGAGTACTAGAAGTGTTTTAGGTAAATGTGTTTACCTAGTTACACTCGCGATGTCACTATTCGATCTCCAAGATGTATGCATAGCTATCGGATCTTTAGCGACTCTCGATTTACCAATGGTCGTTGATCTGATCGGGATATATGGATTGAAAGGACCGTACTGTACGCTAACCATGACCGACTGGTTCTTGCAGACACTATCAGTGATACCTAGGGGATCATGGGGCAATGTTGCTAGAC
>KQ992320.1:41074-66444 GCA_001598015.1 Dorcoceras hygrometricum
ACATGCGTGGATATCCTATGCTATCTGAGGGGATAATAGTGTATAAATCTCTGGCCAGAGTACTAGAAGTGTTTTAGGTAAATGTGTTTACCTAGTTACACTCGCGATGTCATTATTCGATCTCCAAGATGTATGCATAGCTATCGGATCTTTAGCGACTCTCGATTTACCAATGGTCATTGATCTGATCGGGATATATGGATTGAAAGGACCGTACTGTACGCTAACCATGACCGACTGGTTCTTGCAGGCACTATCAGTGATACCTAGGGGATCATGGGGCGATTTTGCTAGACGCTTTACCATGATCCGTTGGGCAAGTCCGGGATTGTGATTCCGGAGCCACAATGGTTGTGGGCCCACGGCTAGCTGTATCCCTGAACCATTGAGGGTCACACAAGTACTAGATTTGAGATACCCGCACGGATACTCAGCTCAATGTGTTGAGCACGAGAAGAGGATTTCGGGAAGTGCGACTTCCTAAAAGTCAGCAGGGATCAAACCGAGGTTTCCCGCTGTTGAGGGGCAAAACGGTCATTTTGCACTGGGGTTCTGAAAAATGGTTTTTCAGATCATAATATTCAGTTTCGGAAACTGAGTCGATCGATCCGATCTGATCGGCGATTGGAGTTACGGTGAAGTCTCGGTGATGGAGATGAAACGAATGTTCATCCGTTGGACCCGGGCCCGTTGGGCCGGATCCAAATCCATCCCTATTCTATTTAATGTAGAACTTTGACTTAACCTAAACACAAGTGTTACAACTAAACCTAACCCTAAGTGCAAACCGCCGCCCCTCTCTTCAAATTATCTCACGCCGCCGCCACCGCTTCGCCGGTAATCGTTCCGGCCTAGTTTTTCGAGGAGAATCCGTTCGTGCAGAATTCGTCAGTGCTTCTAGTGCAGGCTGACGAAGGAGTCTCGGTTCTGGTCGTGGATCGGATTGGCGATATCTACCGCAGTGTACCGAGAAGAGCCGACGTTATTGTAACTACGGTTGGAGCCAGGCACAAGTGCCAGCAAGGTAGTGGTTTTGAACCCCCTATGTATGTCAATAATTGTTATTGGATTTTTCGTATTGATCGTCTCCCGGCTTTTATTCTATGTTCTTCCGCTGCCTTGCCGGGGGGCGGATCCGGATCCCCAACAATGGGCCAAGTCATGTATTAGGCCAAGTTCAATTTTAATCTAAGTCTAGGTTCTTTTGGGCTTAGAAGTAGTGGGTCAGGCTCCTGAACCAGTTCTTGACCGGAGTAGAAAATGTAGAAGCCCGTGAATATATATTTAATTATATAAGTAGTATGTTATGTATTATAATATTTTAAATGAAGAAATTAAATATATATATTGACGGGCTAAGCTTTTAAATTGCATGATTTTATGAAATGCACGCATCACGAATGTTTTATGAAATGTTAAAGGCATGTTTTAAAAGAAAACTCGAGGAATTGAAGTGACTTGTGGCAAGTTTACAATGGGAGCTAGCCGGGCGCGGGGATCCCCGGTTTTAATATATTATGAGCCTATGGATCCATGTGATCACGACATGGTAAAGTGGCATAGAAGGTGCTTGGGATCACGAGGTAAGGTCGGGTGAACCGCACCGCCACGTACGTTGGTCATTTCGAATGATCAGTCGCACGCCCGCTCAAATTTCATAGATACGGCTCATATGTTTTTAAGTTACGTTACGTCATGCCTTATGATATATGTTATATGATTATGATACGTTACGACTGAGGTTACGGACCATGTTTTAAGATGCATAGAAGGTGCTTGGGATCACGAGGTAAGGTCGGGTGAACCGCACCGCCACGTACGTTGGTCATTTCGAATGATCAGTCGCACGCCCGCTCAAATTTCATAGATACGGCTCATATGTTTTTAAGTTACGTTACGTCATGCCTTATGATATATGTTATATGATTATGATACGTTACGACTGAGGTTACGGACCATGTTTTAAGATCATCCATGCATGCATGATTTAATATTATTTTATTACACGTATGTGCTTGCATGTGATTTTATTAGTATCTACTTTGCTATTTTAAAATATAGGGCTTGTTGAGCCTCTACGCTCACTAGGTTTAAATGGTGCAGGTGATGACCCTGCAGATTTTATCCCGACTGGCGATGAGGACATCTGAGCGTCCGCTGCAGCTGTACCCCGTGGCCGCATTGATGTTTTATCTTTGATATGATACACTTTTCGGATATTGATTTTAGCATGTTCATGTTCGGTACTTTTACTCAGTCTGGTTT
Organism: Dorcoceras hygrometricum; assembly: GCA_001598015.1. NCBI lineage: Eukaryota > Viridiplantae > Streptophyta > Magnoliopsida > Lamiales > Gesneriaceae > Dorcoceras > Dorcoceras hygrometricum. Next base: position 43,340 of record KQ992320.1, read on the forward strand.
TTAAACAGTATGGATGATTTTATGTTTTAAAATATTTATTTATTGCTGTTTCAAGTATTGTTGAGAAAATGATGATTTATAAAATGTTTAAAGGGAACGAGCCATAGTACTTTTAGTTTATCTATTCCGCACATGATTTTTTTTAAAAAAATATTTCTAGAGTCTGGTTCGTTTAAATTATAGTGAAGTCTTAGTGTCGGTTTGAGCTTGCTTTGAACTATCCATGATATGTATAGTGTACGACCTGTTCAGAAGAGGTCTCTGAGCTGTTTTTCTCTTCGATTGTAGAGAGACTGAGACATTTTGAGGATATTCTTGCATTTAGCTGGTTCCTAGCTTCTAACGTGATTTCTCCAGTCTGTTCGGTAGTACTAGGCTTCTGGCCACCGTCTGTGCCGCTAGCTTGCGTGAGCTGTTCGGCTAGTGTGCTTGGTATGAGGTATTTTGGTAAGATATACCGCAAGTGGGTATCTCCTGCACTCTCAGTTCTGTGACTTGGACGCTTCGAGGTGGGGATGTTGTTAGCACACTCCCATTATTTGTTATTCCATTGAGGTCGACCGGGTAACTCTTGCACCCTCGACGAAAGAGCCACCATTGTCTGTTTTCCGTTGGGACTTGCCGAGTCACCCCCGTTACTCTCAACGATGCGCAAATGTGATCTTGATGATCGTGTTGTTAGATCTCCCGTCTTGTTACTCATTGTTCTTTGCCACTAGACACACATTTCATATCACATAGCATATGTGTCTCGTACTTGACAATTTTTTATTGTTTCTCTGTACTTGGGTTTGACCCCTTCCCTTTGGGAATGCTTTGGTTGTGTTGTTGGCCATTGCAGGTTTCCAAGTGGTTCAGCGGAACCAAATGGAGCATCAGCTAGTGGAGCTTCATAGCTTGTTGATCGATGTCCCAGTTATTATATGTAAATATATCTTGATTGAGTCATTCACCAGGGGATGCCTGGTGTAGTGGTATTTTATGATTCGATGCTCGTAGTTATTGTTGGATATATATACCATTTTGGGAGATCTGATGTTGTTTACACATGGCTTTCTGCATGTACTGTAAGAAGGACTAACTCTACATGTGTTTGCAAATAGTTTTAAAGTACTTTTCTGTAATTAAATCCGAGTGATGGACTAGTATTAATATTTTGAGTATTCAAATATTTTAACTCGCTGTTTTGTAATAGGCCCAAAAGGAAATATTTGAACTCGCTTTTTAAACTTCCACGTTTAGCGTTAATTGTATGCTTAATATTTAATTATAAGCACCGGGCCTTACATCTTGGTCTCGGAGCTTAAAATAGGATAAGCTCAATTTGGATTCTAGTCCACTCGAGTCGAGACACGGTTCTTGGTTTGATGCATGTTTGGACTACGTGCTTTACCCGTTTTTACCATTTACCCTTGGTGTCTCAGTGATGGCGTCTATGAGGAGAGGTAGACCTGGGAAGCAGGTGGCAGAGGTTGTGATGATGACATAGTACAGCCCAGTGTCCCTGAGCGTAGACGTGCTGGACCGGTTGAGGATGAGGTGGAGCATCTGGCTAACCAAGTCGATGAGATGGAACTAGTCTTAGCGAGATTCAGAAGATGAATCCCCTGATCTTCACAGGTGTTGAGGGAGTTTTCATAGACGAAGGCTGGTTGGAGCGCATGGTTGGCCTGTTTGACAGGGTCAACTAAGGATGCGACCCGTAGATAGAGTCTAGAGACCTTCCAGTTGAGGGATCATGCATAAAGATGGTGGAAGGGTACTTCCACGTCCATGAGAGAGATGAGTGTAGCGATCTCGTGGGAGAGTTCCTGCTCAGCCTTTACGACAGCGGTATATCCCGAAGTCCTACTACAATGCCAAGGAGTATGAGGTCAACCACTTGGTGTAGGGAAGCATGAATGTGGCGGAGTATGCTTGTTAGTTTTCTTCTTTGCGCTCTTATGTCCCAAATATTGCTAGCCAGGAGAGGAAATAGAGGAATAAGTTCGTGGAGGGATTGAGACTGGATCTCTTTCCTTTGGTTTGGCTGGTTCACCTGCTACTTATACTGATGCGGTGAACATGGTCACTGACATTGAGGAGGGCTTGTTGAACATGCAGTCTCAGGTTCAGCCGCATGTTGCTCAGGGTTTCCACCACGATCCTTCGGGGATATATTCTTTTCAGCCTCCTCAAGTGTCTCAGCTGTCTGGACTGGTGCTTAATCAAATATTAAGTACACAATGAGCTATAATATGCGAAAGCTTTAAAGTGGTTTAAATTATTTTTATTTTGGCCAGATAAAAAATAACAAGTAAAATTATTCGAATAGTTAATATATAGATACTGGTTCTTTTAAAACTGTTAATGCAAAGCTAACCTTCTCACAGTACAAGCAAAAATACAAATAGTAAAAAGCATACAATCTCCCAGACAACAACAGTTTATATATATAGAAATCAAGAACAGTTTATATATATAGAAATCAGTAAATACCAGTATCAAGTCGACTGAACAACTACCCAAGGCATCCCCTGGTAATGGCTCGATAATAGGTATATATACAATAATTGGGACACTCGATCAACTCCTAAGGGGTTCCACTAGTTGATGCTCCACCTGGAACAGTTGATCCACCTGGATAACCTGTAATGGTCACCAACACAACCAAAACAGCCCCGAAGAAAAGAGGTCAAACTCTGTCGGAGATTAACATAAAACAAAAAACGAAATGCGTAGTGTCAGGCCCGGTGCACGAAACAGAGATAAGACACGCAAATCACAACTGCGGAAGCATTAAAAAGTGGCTAAAATTTTTCGCTTTGGCCTGAATTTGAAAATCATAATTTAAAAATACACTGATACTTAAAATACGGGATTTACGACAAATCACAAACTGTATATAACAAGGCAAAGCATCCAAACTAACAGAACTCAAATCTGAATACAACAACGGCACGGGGCATTCCCCGGTGACAACTCCAACATATATATATATATAACTGGGACACTCTAATCAACCTCTGGGGGCATCACCAGCTGACTCACCTCCACGGCCAACTGAATAACATGGAAAACCTGAATGGCACACAACAAACCAAACAGCCCCAAAGGGAAATGGCTCAAACCCCAATACGGAGAGCAACATAATACAACAGGTAGATAGAACGAGTTATAAATAATACGCGATGCATGAGAACAGGAAGATCAAAGGATCCCAAGGGAACTGTAAATAGCTGGACATCAAAAACAGGAGTGGTCACCGAACGTGTGAGAGAATGAGAATTACCCGGCCGCTCGATCACATACGGTACCAGACACAATACAGAACAGGAAATGGCCGCAACTCATGTGAGAGAATGGGAGCTACCCAGCCGCTCAATCACATGCAATACCAGCATCAAGCTAGAACAGAAAGGCCATAGAACATGTGAGAGAATGGGAGCTACCCAGTCGCGCAATCACACGCATCCTGTTAATACGATTAGCTTAACAGCAAGAGACAATAAAGTATAGGTTCTCACAACGGCTGCTAGCGAAGGATCACAAGGAACATAGCGCATCAACCTGCCATGCATGTATGCATAAGAACAGATTGCAAGATATCACACAACAGAACAGATGCAAGCAATAACATAGAACCAACAGCATACACATTGCTAAAAATAACAGCACACGCTCATTTATACACATGCCTATCTCAAAGCTCACATCCGTACCTTAGCTTATGTGCTACAATTACAGCACAAGAGTCCAGAACAACACAGATTTGCAACCTGCTTAGCCAAACAACGACAACCAGTTTAGGGACAGTAAGCACAGAAACCCAAACTGGGAGCCACCAGCTCAACCCAGCTCTATCCTAATCTTCAACACAACAGTTAGCTCTAAACAAAGCGTAAGGTAGGATCTAACACTTACTCGAAAGCACTACCTGAATGGAAGAACCAATCGGCCGGAATGCGAACTGACAACACACTGTAGCTTCTTCGCGTTCACTCTTCCAGCAACCAAATCCTTCAAAATAGGTATAGGAGAAGCGTCTTGGAAAGGGGAACTCAACGCTACCAACCTTGCTCCAAGCTGCGACGTCTACCATCGAGAATCGAAGGGGATAAGGTTCGGTGAACAGTAAGGGTTTCGCTACAGTAGAGGGTAAGTGTGGGGACCTTGATTACTTCTATAATCTTATGGGGCGATTACTAAGCTAACCTAGTTAACTAATGGAATTTTTTTTTAAATCTAGTTCTTCCATTTTTCTCGCTGAAATCTGAACATGCTTCCATTAATTTAAAGGAACTCGGGCATAAATAAAACATGAGTCTAACGCATGTTATGTAGATGTCAAACTCAAAAGTTACTACAATACAACTTGATTTAAATATACAACAGACATCAGTGTAGCAACTACAACATTTTTGAGTTCAAGGTCTGACTGCTCTACTTCTTAACCACAACCCCAATTCTGTGGTTCAATCCTCGAGCTATCCTTGTTGACTCCGACCATCTCCTGCCCCACCTATTGCCATGCACACATACAAAACAAGGCAACAGACGAAAAACTCCGGTGAGAAAACAATCTCAGTATAATCGACATATACATGAAATAACGTAAATCAGTTTATATCAAAACTACCATATCAAATCGAAATGAAATGAATATATCGCATATCTCAAAATAAGAACTGATTCATCTCGAATCGATGCCATCAAGATTTGTATCCGATCTTGACATGGATATCCATCTAACGAAATCAACCTATTGCCATGCACACATACAAAACAAGGCAACAGACGAAAAACTCCGGTGAGAAAACAATCTCAGTATAATCGACATATACATGAAATAACGTAAATCAGTTTATATCAAAACTACCATATCAAATCGAAATGAAATGAATATATCGCATATCTCAAAATAAGAACTGATTCATCTCGAATCGATGCCATCAAGATTTGTATCCGATCTTGACATGGATATCCATCTAACGAAATCAACTCAGACTTCGAAAATAAGGTCATATCCGACCTTGGCATTAGAATGAACTCATTTTCATATCATATAACCTCATATCGAAAACAAAGATCCACTACCTGTGATGGATCAACAAATATCACTACAAGTTCTAAATCAAGAACAGTAATTAACAAGTATGTGATTTGTCGGGATAACTCAAGAAATATCATTCTCGAGTATTCAAATTCCCTGACTCTCCATGTCAAACTATACCTTTGTTTAGCTCTGTTTTGGAATGCTTCAAATCTGCAACATAACACCAAAACATTCATATCAGACTTCATGCTGAAATGTAATAGCAAGAACTTATATCAGTCTCGGTTCAATCATTCGATATCAATCATCATTCAAATCTGAAAGGGAGTATAATATAATCAAAATCAGAATCCAAACTCAATCCAATACACGGCTCAATCATTTGCCCCAACACTTATCAATTCTCGAACCGACGGCGTAACCGCTAAAAATCGGTAACCCGAACTTTAAATATATCAAGATATCAATCAACTACAATCCATATCACAACCATATCATCACTACAACAGCATAATAAACTCGAAATCAGCAGTACTAGCAAGCTTCCTTTTCAAAGATAGCTCAAAAATCATAACTAATTCAAACGCCGAACTTTCCTCGACCCGTCTTGGATATACAATTGTTGTCCACTCAAGAACATATATATATCATCATAATCTGATTCCATAAGCACCTCAAAATCAAATCATAGTAGAACATAATAAAACTTACATCAGAACAAAGCCTTCGACGCGAGGATCGCAAATATACGATCGCTTCTAAATTCTGACGGCCGGATGATGAAAAATCTAAGCTTGTAAAATAACAAAAGTGGGGTGAAATATGCTGAACCTACTGCCTTATTTTGTGCAAATGGAGGTGAAGAGATGAAGAGTAGATATATATAAGCCAATTTGTAGTTTAGTCCCTGAAAACTACCGTAATTGCAATTCAGTCCTCGGCCCTCAATTTAACTCAATTTCAATCCAAAATAATTCAAGAACATTAGAATTTAATTCCAAACTCTAAATATTCTTAAATTTTATATTCTCAAATTAAACTTAAATATCTCGGATTATTAAATCAAATAATCCCAGGCCTTACAGTAAGTTTACGGGAGGAAGATATTCTAAGTGTTGGAAAGTAATGGCGTGCGCACGGTCAAAGTCCTCTATTTATATCACTTAAGTCTCCCGCGATCTGGTGAACAGTAGCCACCGACAGCTCGATGTCTAAGCTGGTACTAGCTCAGGCGTAACCAGCACACGGCCTTCTCTCCCAGCTGGTAAACGTCATCCAGCTTGCACTACCAGAGCAGATTATGCCTTGGCCAGCTCACGCTTACCGTCCAACTAGCGTCGAAGCTGATATCACTAAACGATGTCGCACCGCACTCCAGCTCAAGAAGACCAGTTCACTCGTATGAAGATCAGCTCGCACATTTCCAGCTCTTGCCTAAGCTGGTACCCATGAACCGTACCGATCTACACTAAAACCACGAACCGGGCTGGTCTACGCAATACTACCATATTGCGCCCCTCTAAGCTATTTTCCCTCAGCCCAGCTCGCGTCGCACCAGTTGTACCATCTAGCTCAAAACCCTCTCTCACAGGACAACTTACACTCTCATAACCTTAACAGCTTACGCTCAAATGGCAGCATCCCTAAGCTGTACACTACTCCGAAGATCTCTCCAAAAGTCCAGAGATGTTCTAACGCACACAGACCAGCTTGCCTTCCTTAGAGCACACCAGCTCAGGGCTAATCCATCCCAGACCAGCTCACACCTGGTGTCAGGCCACGTGCGCTAATACAAAAATTATGCGGAAGCGTCATAAAAATACGGGCTAAAAATTTTCGAATAAGGGCCTGATCCAATATCATTTCAAAATACATCATACTTAAAATAGAGTTTAATTCAAAACTCAACAAAAACACAACAGGTAATCAAAACAAGTCTCAAACTACAGATCCCCCAATTACATAAAGGCACAGGACATCCCCTGGCTCAATATACGTATAAAATATACTGGGACTCAACCAAACGGGGATCTACTAGCTGAAACTCCACTCTGCCCAGCCAGATTACCTGTATCTCCTGCAATGGGCAACACAGTCCCAAAAACACAAAGCAGGAAAAAGAAATACGAGGTCAAATCTCAGTACGAAGAGCACAATAAAAGCATAAATCATATCAGACAATGCAATATAACTATCGTGCAATGCATGAAAGGGCTACCAAGAATCATCGGTAGGCAAACAGAATAGAACGACGAATCAGCTGTGCAATCTCATCAATCATCATCATCTTGTGATCTTCAGGTACGACGACTCAGCCGAACATCACAAGGCAGTGTGGTATTCAGGCGCAACGACTCAGCTGGCCACCACGTCAAATCAACGTTGGACCTTTCAGGCGCGATGACTCAGCCGGCCGATCACAACGTGCAAAGGATTCAGATTTCAATAGAATCAGGCTCAAGATGTATGCGTGAATGCACATCAGACTCATGCTTAAATCAACGCATAACATCACACGCACAAACAGCAATGAGCACAGAAGTAGATAATTCAGCAGTTAACACACAATAGAAATATTCCCAAAGCTGATATCGAAAACTACTTAATATATAGCTCAATTCGTACCTCAAACCTCAACAGATCTTACACAACAGAAGGCACAACAACAATCTCAAGTCTAATTCCCAAGCAGCTCCACAACAACTCAACAGAAGCTACTACAAGCTCGAATCTGTCAAAGTATCTAACAATTCAACTCAAATCTGAACTCAACAGCTTAAATTCTAAAGTCCAGTAGCTTAACTCGGCTACCTAGCTCCTACAGAGCACTACTCAGCTCTCATACGAAGCTTAAAGAGGGAAAGAATCGCTTACCCAAAACTATCGAAGAACAGAAGAACTACTGGTCCACAATCGCGAAGACTCTCCAGCACTACAGCAACTTCACGTTCCTCAAATCCGGCGGCTCCAGTCTCAAAACTGGTACTAATCGAAAGCCCTAGAGAAGACGATCTCAAGGATACCAATATTACTCGAAACGGCGGCGAGAAACGATGGCAATTGACAGAAATAGGGTCGAATGAACAGTAGTTATCGAGGGTTATCGGGGAAGAAAATAGGAAATCTAAGGTTTTAAAATGCTCTAAGTGTTGATCAGCACTTGAATCAAAATCCCCAGTCAAAGCTACAACATAAGTCATCATCGACTAAATCAGATGTCTCACCAACTCAGATCTTTGTACAAAACAGCTTTCATACTAAGGCAGAAGTCTCTCGCAACTGGCCTCATCTGTCTCGAATCAGACTTTGCTATCTCTACTAACGCAACACCAAAACGACGTCGCGCTAACTTATCCAAACGACGTAGCATCAAATCCCGCTAGCGCTCCTCAGATCTTGGTCGCTGCTGAATTCATCAATCAGCACCGTTGACCATCGTTGACATCTGAACAATTAGAAACCACTAGCCATTACTGAATTCCTCGTGCAAAAGCTCACAGCTGTTCACGCCCGCTACACTCTCACTGCTGAGTTGACTAATGTTTACATCTGGTCATGCTACTACTGAAAACACAATACGATGTCGCATTATCTCCCGCAACGCAACATCTGACCATCGCTCAAAACGACAGCGCTTTGCTCCCTGCTTGCAACAACTCACGCAAACACACAAGGGCAAATCCGAGCATCCAGATTTCGCTAAAAACTGAATTCTAAAAATCACTAAATCCTCAAATCTGAAAACGCGATACTCAGAAACTCAATTAGCTAATTCCAAACCAAATCTAATTAGCCAATTAATCATACTTAGCAAATTCTAGCCCTCACATTCTCCCCATCTTAAGAGATTTCGTCCTCTAAATCAAAGGCAAACACAGTGCAGAAATCAACAAAACACTAGAACTCACCAGCACAACTCCACTGTCAAAGCTCAAACAGATGAGGCCACTCATGTCTCATCTTCTATTCAACCTCCCAGGTTGCTTCCTCACGACCATACTTGCTCCATTGGACCATAACCAACGGAATAACCTTATTCCTCAACTGCTTCTCCTTCCTATCCAAAATCTGCACTGGATATTCAACATAGCTCAAGGTAGAATCCAGCTCTACTTCATCAGTCCTCAACACATGGGATGGATCTGGCTCATATTTCCTCAACATTGACACATGAAACACATCATGCATCGCTTCTAACTCATCAGGCAGCCTCAATCTATAAGCCAACTGTCCAATCCTCTCAACAATCTCAAAAGGACCAACGAATCTTGGAGCCAATTTACCTTTCAGTCTGAATCTCATCACACTCTTGAACGGAGGAACTTTGAGAAACACTCGATCACCAAATTCAAACTCTAGAGGTCGGCGTCTCTTATTAGCATAGCTAGCATGTCGATCTTGAGCAGCTTTCATCCTACTCCGAATCAACTCAACCTGATCTTTCATGTGATGCACAAACTCAGGAGTAGACAACTGCTTCTCACCAATATCTTCCCAGCAGATCGGTGATTTACACTTACGACCATACAGCGCTTCAAAAGGGGCCATTCCAATAGTCACTTGGTAGCTGTTGTTATAAGAAAAATCAACTAAGGACAAGGAATCCCGCCAGCCACCACTGAAATCCAAAACAACTGCCCGCAGCATATCTTCTAAAATCTGAATGGTCCTCTCAGATTGACCATCTGTCTGTGGGTGATAGGCTGTACTCATAGCCAATCTCGAACCCATTGCTGTCTGCAAGCTCTTCCAGAATCGGGAAGTAAACCTTGGATCTCTATCAGACACTATTGAAATCGGCACTCCATGCAATCTCACCACATGGTTAATGTACAGTCGCGCCATCTTCTTCATCGAACACCTCACATCATAGGGAATGAAATGGGCTGACTTCAAAAGTCGACCAATCACAACCCAAACAACATCACATCCCCTACTCGATCGAGGAAAATGCGTTACAAAATCCATGACGATGTGCTCCCAATTCCACTGAGGCACTTCTAAACTCTGTAGCAATCCACCAGGTCTCATCCTCTCATCCTTGACCTGTTGGTAATTCAAACAACGAGCTACGAATCTAGAGATATCATTCCTCTTGCCTTCCCACCAATAGTGAGACTTCAAAGCATGATACATCTTTCTCTCGCCCGGATTCACACTTTATCGACTACAATGAGCTTCATTCAAGATGGCTTCCTTCAAATCAATCAAATTATGAACCACCAATCTACCTCGAAATCTCAAGCATCCATCAGAAGCAACAGAAAAATCCTCAGACTGACCATTCTGAGCCTTAATATTCAATTCATGCACATACGGATCAGTCCTCTGCGCTGCTCTAATGTCTGCTACAATCTGTGGCTCAACCTGAAAAGAAGAAACCACGAAATACTGATCACTTGGCTGAAAACTCCATCCAGAAGTCCCCAAATCCTCATGGACTTTGGATATTCTCATCGACGTCAACATCGCCGGTTGGGTTTTCCTACTCAAATCATCGGCCACCAAATTCATTCGCCCAGGCTGATACTGAATCTCACACTCAAAATCCTTCAGCAACTCCATCCAGCGGTGCTGCCTCATATTCAAATCCGACTGTGTGAAGATATACTTCAAACTCTTGTGGTCGGTGTACACCACAAATTGTTCATCATACAAATAGTGACGCCAAATCTTCAAGGCAAACACTATCGCAGCCAACTCAAGATCATGAACGGGGTATCTCGTCTCATGGGGCTTCAACTGTCGAGATGCATAGGCTATCACATACCCGTTCTGCATCAACACGCATCCTAAACCACTCAGAGAAGCATCAGAGCAAACCACAAATCCTCCAGAACCAGAAGTCAAAGCTAACACAGGAGAAGTAGTCAACTTCTCCTTAAGCAACTGGAAACTCGACTCACACTCGTCCATCCAAACAAACTTCATATCTTTCTGGGTCAACTGAGTCATCGGCTTAGCTATCGAAGAGAACTTCTCAATGAAACGCCTATAATAGCCAGCCCAACCCAAGAAACTACGGATCTCAGAAACATTCCTAGGTCGCTCCCAGTTAAGAACTGCTTCGACCTTACTCGGATCCACAGAAATACCTTGCGCTGAGATAACATGACCCAAGAAGACAATTCTATCTAGCCAGAATTCACACTTGCTGAACTTCGCATACAGCTGTGAGTCTCTCAGTTTCTGCAAAACCAATCTCAAATGCTCTTTTTGCTCTCTGAAGTTCTTCGAATACACCAGGATGTGGTCTATGAAGACAATCACAAAACGATCGATATACTCACTGAAGACGCGATTCATCAAATCCATGAAGACAGCAGGAGCATTCGTCAATCCAAAAGGCATCACCAAAAACTCATAATGCCCATATCTCGCCCTGAAAGCCGTCTTCGCCACATCAGCGTCCTTGATCCGCAACTTATGATAACCAGACCACAGATCAATCTTAGAGTATACAGCAGATCTCTGCAATTGGTCAAACAAATCATCAATCCTCGGCAACGGATACTTGTTCTTAATCGTCGCTTTATTCAACTGCCGAAAATCCACACACATCCTCATAGATCCATCCTTCTTCTTCACAAAGAGAATCGAAGCTCCCCAGGGCGACATACTCGGTCTAATGAAGCCCTAATCTAACAGATCTCGCAACTGCTCTTTGAGTTCCTTCAACTCAGCTGGCGCCAATCGATACGGAGCTCTAGAAATCGGGGCTGTCCCTAGCACCAACTCGATACTGAAATCAATCTCTCGTATCGGAGGGAATCCAGGAATCTCATCCGGAAACTCTCGAGCAATCGGACATCGCTCAACTCTATTCGCGATACTTGGGAAACATCCAATTCATAGATCATAAACCCTGAATTCTCCAGCGACAACAAACTGAACATCTCCATGGCAGACACCAAAAGAATCTTAGTTCGCGAATCAGCACCATAGAAATCCCATTTCTCTCCGAATTCAGGCCTAAATCTCGCTACACCATGGAAACAATCCACTGTCGCTCTATAACTGGACAACACGTCCATTCCCAAAATACAAATCAAAATCCCTAATTCCCAAACAATAAAATTGGTCACCAACACATGCTCATCAAACCTGAACACAATCCAACACCACCTCACGGGACAACAAACTCACACCAGCAGGAGTAGATACAGAGACAACATCACACAGTGGGGAAGAACTCAACCCACGCTCATACACAAACAATTCAGAAATAAAGGAGTGTGATGCTCCAGTATCAAACAAAACTCGTGCAGGAAAATCAAAGATAGCACAAGTACCTGCAATAATCCTCTCAGGCATCTCAGCGGCTTGCTCACTCGTCAAGGCGTTCACCTGAGCCTGCTGCGGTGCCGGAAACTGAGGTCTAGAAGGTCCACCAAACCTAGACGTTTCACGGGGTTGGAAACCTGATCGTTGGGACTGAGCAAAAGGAAACTGTCTCTGCTGCGAAGAACCACCAGCAGAACCTTGCTGCGACTGATTCACTGATTGTCCTCCCACCGGACACACTCGTGCAAAATGTCCAGGCTACCCATAGTTATGGCAAAGACCCTGAACTCCACGACACTGCAAAGTCATATGACGACCTCCACACTGTCCACAAGTCACTCCTCCTCCGGAGCCACTACCACCAGAACTCACTGAACCAGAAGAACTCAAATGCGCATTCTTCTTAAACTGTTTCCCTCTAGGCTTGAACCTCTGACGATTCGACTGTTGCGGCACTTGAGGAGATTGGAAATAAGGCATCACTTCGGGTACAGGTTGAAAAATACGTCCAGCTATCGGCTGAACCTGATTCTGCACCTCCATCAGACTCTCCTCAATGTCCACTGCTCTATCCACAGCCTCAGCATACGTCGTAGGGGAACCAGATAACACCATCCGGAACAACTCAGGCATCAACCCTCTCAAAAACTTATTCCTCTTCGTCCTCTCTTGGTTCGCAACATGGGGAACTGTAGGACCGAGCGCTTGCCGCTTTACCAAAAGCTATAGCTGGTGGTAACGATGCAACTCCAATCTTTTAAACCGTATAGCAACACAAGCGCCACGGTTCGATCGCTCTACCTAGCAGGGGCAATTATTGCACTCCAACAATCCCCCTCCCAATAATTGCACTCCTTGCAATCAATGGGAATCGAACCCGTGACCTTGGCTCTGATACCAATTGTAGACCGAGCGATTGCCGCTTACGGTTCGATCGCTCTACCTAGCAGGGGCAATTATTGCACTCCAACAGGAACATACGACAACAGCGAAGAAAACTGCCTGGCATACTCGGCCACCCTCAAGTTCCCTTTCTTCAGATTGTCAAACTCCCTCTCACGGTTGTTGTAGAAATACTCAGGGGTATACTCCTGTCGAAAAGCTGCACAGAAGCTCTCCCATGAAATCACAACTCCAGTCTCTCTCATGACACGAGAAGTACCCTTCCACCAGCGTTGCGCATGCTCTCTCAACTGCAACACTGCATACTTCAGCCTCCGCTCTTGCGAGTACTCCACAGCATCAAAAAACTCTTCCATGTGCTCAAGCCAACCTTCCGCCAAAAGACCAGCCTCGACACCGGTAAACGTCGGGGGATTCATCCTCTGGAATCTAGCCAACACTAGCTCCATCTCTCCAGTCTATCTCGTCACATCCTCAACCTCTGCCTGTCTCTCCTGACGACGCAAAGGGATATTCTGCTGAATGCCCTCATCACTATCCGAGGCCCTAGACTCCTCAGCGGAACGTCTAGCTGTCCTACCTCTACCTCTCCTCGGCGGCATCTAAACAATTCTCAAGTAAGAACTAACAGCAGATAATCACAGAGGCATATAAAATAATCACATAAGCCACAGAGTCAGTCAAAATCAAATCTCAAACTCTGTGCCTAGACTCGAGTGTGATTAAAAAGGAAATGAGCTTATCCCAGTTTAAGCTCTGATACCAAAAATGTCAGGCCACGTGCGCTAATACAACAATTATGCGGAAGCATCATAAAAATACGGGCTAAAAATTTTCGAATAAGGGCCTGATCCAATATCATTTCAAAATACATCATACTTAAAATAGAGTTTAATTCAAAACTCAAACAACAACACAACAGGTAATCAAAACAAGTCTCAAACTACAGATCCCCCAATTACATAAAGGCACAGGACATCCCCTGGCTCAATATACTTATAAAATATACTGGGACTCAACCAAACGGGGATCTACTAGCTGAAGCTCCACTCTGCCCAGCCAGATTACCTGTAGCTCCTGCAATGGGCAACACAGTCCCAAAAACACAAAGCAGGAAAAAGAAATACGAGGTCAAACCTCAGTACGAAGAGAACAATAAAAGCATAAATCATATCAGACAATGCAATATAACTATCGTGCAATGCATGAAAGGGCTACCAAGAAACATCGGTAGGCAAACAGAATAGCACAAAGACTCATCTATGCAATCTCATCAATCATCATCATCTTGTGATCTTCAGGTACGACGACTCAGCCGACCATCACAAGGCAATGTGGTATTCAGGCGCAACGACTCAGCTGGCCACCACTTAAAATCAACGTTGGACCTTTCAGGCGAGACGACTCAGCCGGCCGATCACAACGTGCAAAGGATTCAGATTTCAATAGAATCAGGCTCAAGATGTATGCGTGAATGCACAGCAGACTCATGCTTAAATCAATGCATAACATCACACGCACAAACATCAATGAGCACAGAAGCAGATAATTCAGCAGTTAACACACAATAGAAATATTCCCAAAGCTGATATCGAAAACTGCTTAATATATAGCTCAATTCGTACCTCAAACCTCAACAGATCTTACACAACAGAAGGTACAGCAACAATCTCAAGTCTAATTCCCAAGCAGCTCCACAGCAACTCAACAGAAGCTACTACAAGCTCGAATCTGTCAAAGTATCTAACAATTCAACTCAAATCTGAACTCAACAGCTTAAATTCTAAAGTTCAGTAGCTTAACTCGGCTACCTAGCTCCTACAGAGCACTACTCAGCTCTCATACGAAACTTAAAGAGGGAAAGAATCGCTTACGCAAAGCTGTCAAAGAACAGAAGAACTACTGGTCCACAATCGCGAAGACTCTGTTAGAGTAGATGCCCAACTAGCCAACTTGTGGCGTGTGGGTTTTCATTGACTCTTGTACAAACGATCTTTATATATGATATTCGCATTCTTTTATATGGCATTCTTTACTTTCATTATGTGTGTAATGATTTACAATTGTGTTGAGTAAAGACCTAGATTACACTAAAGCGTATGTTAGATGTGATAGTGGGTATGACGGCTATCATGAAACACATCTAATAGTCGCTGTGTATTCTGAACATGTTCCTAGTCGATGGGGCCGTCAAAACGAGGATAAGGCCGCCCGAGTTCGAGACTAGTATCTGCGATGCGAAGTACCATGTTTCATTGGTAGGGAAAGCAGTTAACACACAATAGAAATATTCCCAAAGCTGATATCGAAAACTGCTTAATACATAGATCAATTCGTACCTCAAACCTCAGTAGATCTTAAACAACAGAAGGCACAGCAACCAACTCAAGTCTACTGCCCAAGCAGCTTCACAGCAACTCAACAGAAGCTACTATAAGCTCAAGTCTGTCAAAGTATCTAGCAATTAGCTCAAATCTGAACTCAACAGCTTAAATTTTAAAATCCAGTAGCTTAACTCGGCTACCTAGCTCCTACAGAGCACTACTCAGATCTCATATGAAGCTTAAAGAGGGAAAGAATCGCTTACCCAAAGCTATCAGAGAACAGAAGAACTACTGGTCCACAATCGCGAGACTCTCCAGCACTACAGCAACTTCACGTTCCTCAAATCCGGCGGCTCCAGTCTCAAAACTGGTACTAATCGAAAGCCCTAGAGAAGACGAGCTCAGAGCTACCAATATTACTCCAAACGGCGGCGAGAAACGATGACAATTGACAGAAATAGGGTTCGAATGAACAGTAGTTATCGAGGGTTATCGGGGAAGAAAATAGGAAATTTAAGGTTTTAAAATGCTCTAAGTGTCGATCAACACTTGAATCGAAATCCCCAGTCAAAGCTACAATAGAAGTCATCATCGACTAAATCAGATGTCTCACCAACTCAGATCTTTGTACAAAACAGCTTTCATACTAAGGCAGAAGTCTCTCGCAACTGGCCTCATCTGTCTCGAATCAGACTTTGCTATCTCTACTAACGCAACACCAAAACGACGTCGCGCTAACTTATCCAAACGACGTAGCATCAAATCCCGCTAGCGCTCCTTAGATCTTGGTCGCTGCAGAATTCATCAATCAGCACCGTTGACCATCGTTGACATCTGAACAATTAGAAACCACTAGCCATTACTGACTTCCTCGTGCAAAAGCTCACAGCTGTTCACGCCCGCTACTCACTGTTGAGTTGACTAATGTTTACATCTGGTCATGCTACTACTGAAAACACAATACGATGTCGCATTATCTCCCGCAACGCAACATCTGACCAGCTCTCAAAACGACAGCGCTTTGCTCCCTGCTTGCAACAACTCACGCAAACACACAAGGGCAAATCTGAGCATCCAGATTTCGCTAAAAACTGAAATTCTAAAAATCACTAAATCCTCAAATCTGAAAACCCGATACTCAGAAACTCAATTAGCTAATTCCGAACCAAATCTAATTAGCCAATTAATCATACTTATCAAATTCTAGCCCTCACACCTGGTCTGGTCCATAAAAAACCCGAGTAATTAGATTAATTTCTCCACTAATCTTTCGGGTCTCAAATTTCGCCCCCACTAAAACAAGATTTCGTCCTCAAAATCGAACGTCACCAACATAAAAACTGAGGACACGAAAAACAAAATACGCACAACAGTTCTACAAGTCACGGAACAACTATCGACCAGGAATTTAAGGTAACTGGGAAAACAACATCTAAAATTTCTATCTATGGAAGCTAGTAAGATTCGTACTGAAACAGATGAGGCCACTAACGCTGCATCTTATCCTCTAGCTACCACGTAGCTTCTTCCCTACTATGCTTGCTCCACTGGAACATCACCAAGGGAATGGTCTTGTTTCTGCGTTGTTTCTCCTTCCTGTCCAAAATTTGCAAGGGATATTCAACATAACTCAACGTCCCATCTATCTCTACCTCATCAGTTTGTAGCACATGTGAAGGATCCGGTTCATACTTCCTCAACATAGACACGTGAAACACATCGTGCTATGAGGACAGCTCGGGTGGAAACAGTAAACGATAATCCATAGGACCGATCCTTTCCACAATTTCATAAGGTCCAACATAACGAGGAGCTAACTTTCCCTTGAGCCCAAATCTCATAACAATTCTGAAAGGAGAAACTTTCAAGACGACTCGATCACCAACCTGAAATTCCAAAGGCTGACACCTTCGATTTGTATAACTAGCTTGGAGATCTTGTGCAGCCTTCATACGCTGTCGAATTAGATCAACATGATCCCTCATTTTCTGCACAAATTCAGGTAAGACAACTGCTTCTCCCCTACTTCTTCCCAATAGATTGGCGACCTGCACTTCCTACTGTACAATGTTTCAAACCGTGCCATTCCAGTCGTTACTTGGTAGCTGTTATTGTACAAATATTCCACCAGTGATAAGGAATCTTGACAACTACCACTGAAATCCATGACAACAGCTCGTAGCATATCCTCCAAGGTCTGTATAATTCTCTCAGATTGGACATTGTTTTGGGGATGATAGGCTGTACTCATAGCCAATCTGGTGCCTAAGGCTGCTTGTAAACTCTTCCAGAATCTGGAAGTGAACCGATCTCTGTCAGAAACTATGGATACAGGCACTCCATGCAATCGAAATACGAAATCGATGTACAGTTTTGCCATTTTCCTCATGGAATTCGTCATATTGTAGGGAATAAAGTGAGCTGATTTCGAAAGTATGTCAATCACTACCCTAATGGCATCACATCCCCGACTGGTACGAGGCAAATGGGTCACAAAATCCATATATACAAGCTCCCAATTCCATTGTGGCACCTCTAAACCCTACAACAGCCCACCAGGTATCATCCTTTCCGCCTTGACTTGCTGACAATTCAGAAAACGAGCAACAAATTCAGCCACATCGTTCTTCAAACCTGCCCAACAATAGTGCGGTTTCAAGGCATGGTACATCTTACTTGCACCAGGATGGATACTATGTCGACTGCAGTGAGCTTCCCTTAAGATCATTTCCCTCAAATCAATCAGGTTAGGCACTACTAACCTGCCCCGAAACCTCAAACAACCATCAGATGCAACAGAGTAATCCTCCAGCTGACCAGTTTGAGTCTTCAACTTCAGCTCATGGATATATGGGTCAGTTCTCTGGGCAGCCTTGATGTTTGAAACAATCTGTGGCTCGACTTGAAAAGATGACACCACAATGTAATCATCACCTGGGTAGAAACGCCAACCAGTAGTGCTCATATGCTCATGGACCTTTGAGATATTTACTGATGCAAGCATCGACACTTGAGCTTTCCTGCTAAGTGCATCAGCAACTACATTAACTTTCCCAGGCAGATACTGAATCTCGCAATCGAAGTCTTTAAGCAGCTCCATCCATCCGCGCTGCCTCATATTCAATTCGGACTGGGAGAAGAGGTACTGAAGACTCTTGTGGTCAGTATACAACACAAACTGTTCGCCATTAAGATAGTGGCGCCAAATATTCAAAGCAAAGACGACGGATGCTAACTCCAAGTCGTGAACTGGGTATCAAGTCTCATGACGTTTCAACTGACGGGAAGCATAGCGATAACCCCACCATGCTACATCAAAACGCAACCCAGTCCATTAAGTGAAGCATCATAACAAACCACGAAACCTCCTGAACCTGAAGGTAAAGCTAACACTAGCGCTGTAGTTAGCTTCTCTTTGAGCAGTTGAAAGCTGTTCTTGCATTCCTCCGTCCAAACAAATTTGTTGTCCTTCTGGGTCAGCTGCGTCATAGGCTTAGCTACACTAGAGAATCTCTCAATGAAGCATCGATAATAGATAGCCAACCCCAAAAAGCTACGATTCTCCACGAAGTTGTTGGGGCGTTCCCAGTTCACAACAGCCTCTACCTTACCGGGATCAACAGATATTCCTTAGCCGATATGACATGACACAGAAACACCACTTTATCCAACCAAAACTCACATTTAGAGAACTTGGCATACAACTGCGAGTCTTGAAGTGTTTGGAGGACCAGCCATAAGTGCTCTTTATTGTATCGCCCAGACATTTTATTATCCACAATTAGAAATTTTAAGATTTGAGAGATTACGTTTAAATGCTATATTGTTCAACTTCGCTTGAATTTCAGATTTTGAGATTAAGTGAAATCAGCCTTCATTGTATTTGAGTTGAGTTTCAGCTTTTCAAAATATCAGCTGTAACATTTACGTGAAGTTGAGAATTCAGATGTTAGCTTAATGCTTCAATCATTTTTTTTTTCAATGATTAGATTTCAAAGTGTTAGAATGCAATTTCAGCAGCTGTTTAGCCGATCACTGCAAACCAATTGAATCCTTCTTTTTCAACTAAAATAGTTCGGTTTTGTGCATCAGATTTTACTTTTAAACTAGAGTAGCGCTTTTAAAGGATTTCTTTTGCATATTGATTAAACGTGTTTCTTTCCTAGGCATTTTAAATTCATATATATAGGGTGTTAGCCGCATCATGCATCATAATTTGCAAATCAAAACACTTTCCAAAATCAAGCGGTGCTCTCTCTAAGAAACCAAGCAAAAGCGCTTGAAAGTTTTGAAGGAGACAAGCGGTGTGTTCGTGAATTGCTAAACTTCATCTGCGATTGTGTTAAAGAATCCAGGAAAGTAAACTCTGTTTCTTGCTCACTCAGTGAAAGCATATATTCAATTCTGTTTGCATGATGTTTGATTTTTAAAGTATGGAAGATAGCTACGGTTGTTCTTCAAAACCAGAAAAGTTCATGCTCTGTTTTTTTAAAGGTACGTGTTTACTATGTTTTGATACAGAAAGGTTTTAGAAAATGGTTTTATGATGTTCGTCCAGTAGTTTCTTGATTATTCTTCAGATACTTCATCGAAGTAGCTTACAAGTAGCTTATTCGATGAATTTCCAGAAATTTCTTGAGATATTTTGATTTCTTCATACAAAGGAAACCATCGTTATTCATGTTGATTCTTATGGTTAAGTCCGAAGTCTGGTTCTTAAACCACCACTGATATTCTACGTTGAAAATATTCTAAGTATAGATTTCAGCAGTTGCATTGTTTCGCCATCAGCTGTTGTATTGTTTTGTCATCAGCTGTTGCATTGTTATTGTTCAACTGCTGTCAGCTATTGCATTGTTTCGTAATCAGCTGTTGCATTTGTTCGTAACCAGCTGTTACGTTGTTCTTGTTCAACTGTTGTCGGCTATTACATTGTTTCGTATTCAGCTGTTACTTTAGTTTGTATTCAGCTGTTGGTTTGTTCAACACCTGAAAGCCTTTTTTTAAGTTGTGTTGACGTCTGAGTTGACCAATACTATTTCATAGTTACAGCTGTTCACTATTCAAACAGTATCCCAATCCACGTCTGTTTCTTACGCTAACGACATCGTTTCATTTAACACATCTGTTTCAATGTTAGCGGATATCCTTACAGCTGAATTGTTTCTTCTTCCTTGTAACGCTATGTTCATTCAGATGTTACCTGTTCATTTTCCTGTTCTTTTACAACTGATAGCAAAATTTCAGAATCAGATTCCTTATTCATTTCCACTTCGATTCGAAAGATTTATTTGATTCAATCGATAGATTCAAGTAGAGCTTTTATTCAGTTTTCATCTTCGCAAGTATTACAGAGAATTCTCGAAGTGTTCCAGAACATCATTGAACAACCAAAAACCAGTAAATCGTACTAGAAAGAAATAAAACAGATTTACGAAAGAGAGAAAGAGCAGAAAGATTATGTTTATGAAAAGTTTAAAGTTATGACTTTGGCAACAAATGGTTCCCAGAGGAAGGGTGAGTGCGCGGCTGACGAACCGTGTGCCCTTTCAACCAGGAAGGATTAGGATTACGGATTGACGGATCTGTATACCCCTTCACCATGATCTATATGCTAAGAGACTGATATCAGGAGTTTGATAAAGCGAATTGGACAAAATGTACAAGTGTCTTTGTCATAATTTTAGAAAATGAAAGAAGAGCGCAAGTGTGATTTTAATCACAGCTCTGCAGAAAGTTTAAAGAAAATGTTTTCAGAAATTGATTATGTGTTATGCTTTCAGTTCTTTCAGATTCCTCAGTTGTTCATATTTCGCTTATTTATTCTAAGCGTATTCAGATTCCATTTATAGTATCAGCTTCTATTGTTTGTATCGCATGATTTCGTTACTTCCAGATTTTACCTGCTGAGCCCCTAGGCTCACTAGTTTTCATTGAGTGCAGGTAATCAGCAGTAAGGAGCTGGATGGAGAGTGCTGATCGGATGATGTGTTTATCGTGGACATCAGATTTTGTTCCTTTCTAATTCAGATTTTGTTGTACAGAAACTTTAGCTATAGTTTTGTATTGCATCAGATTTCTAGTTCAGTTGTTTTGTAGAAATCTATACAGACTACATGTTTGAGAGTGTATTGTGGTTTCGTTTAAAATCAACAGATTTCTATCAGCTTTTGGTTCTAATTCAGCACCTGTTTTTATTCCTATCAGATGTTGTTCCGCACTTTGTTATTACATCCAGCTGTGCATCTAGTTCCGCGTTTTCATTTACCCTCACAGCTGATTGTCTTCATTGTTCACGAACTGTGTTTATTCGCAATTTAACCCAGAAATTTTAGTAGCGACCATTATGTTATCAAGATTGAAATTTTAGACCTTTCAATTTGAACCCCAAATCTTTTAAATTTCTTTTAAGAAAAGTCCGGTCGTTACAGTTGGTATCAAAGCATGGACCTTGAGATAAACACACTTCCAGTCTGAACAGCTCTCTCCAGCCGCTTCTAAATTTGTAAGTTATTCTCTGTTCTAGCATAAAGTAATCTCTCATAATATAATTTTCGTGGATTTGGGCTACCCTTACAGATAATGGCAGGACGAGGTAGAGGAAGAAGAGGTATATTAGAATAAAATAGTGAGACGGAAGGCATGAACCCTGTTTTAACTAGTATGGCTCAACTGTTAGAGCGTTTAGTCGACCAAACCACTCAAGGGAATGGTCAATCATCGCGGAAATTAGTCATCCGAGAGGATCCTCAGGAGAGATTCAGGAGACAGAGACCTCAGGAGTTTTCTGGTACTACTGATCCTCTTATAGCAGAAAGCTGAATCAAGTCTATGGAAGTGATTTTTGAATATTTACAACTGACGGAACTAGAAAGGCCTAGGTGTGCGATTTACATGTTGAGAGGAGACGCTATGATATGGTGGGAAAGGGCCAAGTTAACTGTTGACTTAGATATACTCACCTGGGAAGAATTTAAGAGGGTATTCTATGAACAATAATTTACGGTAGACGTAAGACATCAACTGCAGAGTGAGTTTTTAACCCTTAAGCATGAAGGGATGCCTATGCGGATTACATCCGCAAATTTGAGAGGGGATGCTATTTTGTTCCTCTAATTGGGACAAATGCATATGTTAAACTTCAACATTTTGTTAATGGGTTGAAGCCGATGATTAAGCATGATGTTAGATTAGCAGAACCTGTAGATTATAGAGCAGCGGTGAATAAGGCCCTACGGGTAGAACAAGACTGAAAAGCAATCGAAGAAGAGAGACAGTTGAAAAGACAAGCTTTCCAACAGAAGGACCGTAGGCAAAATAAGAAACCAAAAAATAACCAGCAAGGGTCTCTAGAAAAAGGACCAATCGCTGCTCAACCTATCTCTACTGTTCCTAATCAAGGGAATAGGCCGCCAAGTCCTACTTTTAAGAAGAACCACGCGGGCCAGTGTCTGTTTGGCCAGAAGGTGTGTTATACTTGTGGTAAGCCAGGCCATATGTCTAGGGAGTGTCCCCAGAAATGACCACTCATCACTAGTAGGGCTTATATTATGACAGCT